>BJFM01001784.1:160087-211604 GCA_016586285.1 Arothron firmamentum
TGTGTGTGTGTGTGTGTGTGTGTGTGTGTGTGTGTGTGTGTGTGCGTACATCTCTACAGCACTAAAGGTCAGGACTGTGCAAAGTGGAACAATAACAGACCAGGGGCCAGAGAAGAGGGATGGGGCAGACTGGGACTGACTGTTGGGGGGAGTGACTGTAACCTAAGCCCGCTGTTTCAGCACAGGGCAGCAGGGGAGCGGAGGTGCTGGGGCCTCTGCAGCCGCTATGGCCCCGTCGAGGCCCTGCTATCAATAACCAAGTTACTGCACTTCTTTATGGAGCTCGGCACTCCCAGGAAAAAAAGTTCTGTTTTTAAGTGCAGATTTTTTTTTCCCTGAGTATTTGTTGATAAAATTGGGGGGAAAAATCTCACCAGATTAATCTTGATAACTGTTTAAGAACATATTGAAGACAATTAAATACTTTGCCAATCCAGATTAAAATGGGGCTTGTTTGAAAGTGGCAGAGTTAGCAACTGCATTTAGCACTAATGTAAATGTGCAGGTTTAAACTGTCACTAGTAAACAGATCTAGAGTTATAGCTGTTTAGGGCTGACCTTACACAATCTTCGCTAAATGGATTTTAAATCCAATTCTCCCAGGAAACTCAGAGGTCTACGTCCCCAGCCTTATTGGAGTTACTATGGATTAGGCTCTGGGAATTGTTAATGCTAAGGATCAATAATGTGAAATGAATGGCTTGTAAGTGAAACTGATGAGGAAAGGAGAGAATCTTATTAGAGAGAAAAATGAAGGCTTATATGTGGGGATAAATGAAAAACAAGTAAAAAAAAAAAACAACAACACATAAGACAGCAACAGACAGCAAAGATAAGTACAGGTAGATAAACCAGAAAGACAAACACTCACAGAAGGACAGGAGGAAATCAAGAGCCATTTCCCATGTATCACAAAGAAACCAATGACCAGAAGACCTCTCACCTTCTACCTAACCTCTCTCCTCTTCTGAAATCCCACTGGGATGGGAAATTATTGAACGGAGACTTGAACTCAAAGATAGTCCACCCTCACTCTCCCAAGCTCCACTTCAACCTCCCCCCAGCATTCATTGATTTTTTTTTTTTTCCCAGCCCACAATCATAAAGAGCCATCCGATCACCAGAGCCAAAGAGATTTAAGGAGGGGTCCATGGAATGATGGAGGACTGGTGAAACTGGAAAGTGGCTGATAGCCACTGGAAGAGACTGGAAATGAAACTAATAAGTGGTGTCACCCACCTGCCCTCATTGACCAACTCGATGAAGGCTAGACCTGCATTCTTCTGGATGGAGTTTTGCCATTCCTGCAAGTAAACACAAACAATAACAATGATTGGACCGTACAGCAGAAGGAAATTAAGTCCATTTCACTCCAATTAATATTTATATTAAAAACTCAAAGAAATTAGCCACATGGGTGCCGAACATTATACAAACACCTAGAGATCTGGCCTTATTCATAATGTGGTCTGAGCACGCTGGTGTGAAGGCTGATGGTGGTGGTCTCTGAAATTAGATCATGGAGCTGTGAGCAAAAAACAAGATATGGAATACGCAAGTGTATCACCTCATCATAATAGTATTTTGGAATGAGGCTTCATCTCGTTTTGAGGTCAGTGCAAAAATTACAAAATGTTGGAATTCGTGAAATGATTATTAATCCAAAGTATATTCTTCAAAGTCAACAGTCTAACAACAACCCAGAACTCAAATATTTTCATGGAAAATGAAGAAATGTGGAAAAACACGTTATTTTACTGATCCTGTTTTGTGCTCCTTTTGGTTGTAGCTTACATAACGTGGGGACAAGCTAGTGGAAAGTACGGCAGGAGCTGTGTGGAGAGTGCATTTATCATGCATAAACACGCAAATTTCCTTCTCTTTGACCAAGGTTATGGTTCAAGGTGTCAGTCTAAACAATCCGGGCACAGACGCATGCGACCCGGACTCCTCGGCTTTGAAAAGGACAACAAGGGAAGGTAAACTTGGCAGTCATCATTTCTCATGTTCTGTTCAATATTTCAACACCTTCAACAGAACCGTCAAAAGAATAATAAAGCAACAAGGTCATGGGGCCTGTCGGAGCATCGCAGCATTTCGCCCCCTTCTTCCTCTCAGGGGATGTGGAGAAATATGCATGAAAAAAGCTCAGAGAGCAAAGACAACGTTGCCATACATTCTGCATTTTAGCTTTCCATAAAATGTTGCACAATTGTGATTCCAGAAAACCACAAAGTCACATGTCACGTGTATTTCAATACCGAGACCAAAACAACGAAAAATTCATAGGGTTGGGAAAATAACATGAGGAGACATGTAACGTGAACTTTTTAAACTGCTGTCATCGTCTCTTGAGCTGATAGCGGAAACTGTGTGTTTATGTAGAGACTGGCCTTTCAGTAAACCTCCAGAGCCCACTGGGGACCAGGATATCAGCGCTCCATCGAGGAAGGAAAAGATCAATTTACAAGAATCTCTAATATAGATTAAAACGCGGCCCTGTTTGAGAAAAAAATCACGCCGTTTTCTTCTTTCAGCACAACAAATGTAAAACCATTAACGGCGAGCGTGCCAAGAGAAACTAATCTCTGAAAAGTCTGCACACCATCACACTGTAACCAACTGCAAATCGCAGAGACAACAAACTAACGCTTAACCTCAGCTCAGAACTGCTTTTTGTCCTGAAGGAGCATATTGGCACTGACCGTGTTTACAGTACATTCCAAATAAAAGAGGGCACAGCGGGAATAAAAGTCTGGGCTCGCGAGTGGAAACAGAGGTTTGGAGTTGAGTGCTGGCAGAGGGCTTCTGCAGCCGAGGTTTGCTTTAGAGGAAGTGTGTGAGAGTAGCCTTGGGGGCCTCTGGTTTGAGCCGAGACTGTAGTTGACGGACATTAAACATGAGTGTGAGTCTGTGGCCGTGGGGATATTCCAGACCAGGCCAGACTGTGTGAGCTGGATTTCAAATAAACACCGCAGGAAGTGAGACCGTAAATAGAGTCGGACTCTGCGGAGAGCCAGGAAACCGGTGACATTAAATTTTCTTTATGTGATTTCTTTAAAATTCTCTGGGCTTTGAAACCAGAGACGAGGAATTCGGCATAGAACTGAAGCTAGAATAGGCCATCGTAGAGCTGCAGCTCGGAAAAGGGTCTGGTTCTAAATTAGGTTTGACGAATGACACAGAAGCCATTGGCATTTGGTGGACGCAGAGAAAGGTGATAGCAAGACTAATGGTGTCATTACGGACTAAGAAACGGCTCTTCTAGTTGAATTAAAAAAGCAATGACCCTGATCTGAGGGACAGAAAGGAAACAGGGACAGTTCAGTGATAGAATATTGGATTTTGGCTGCCCTGGTCAGCAGTGCAGCAGCTTTTATGGCCACAATAGGGGCCATGACCACAGCACTCCTGATGAGTAGATACAAGCAGCCATTTGTGACCCCTCACCTTTAACCTGACCTCCCAGCCGATGATAGGGAGATGAGAGAGAGAGAGAGAGAGAGAGAGAGAGAGAGATGCCCTCTGGTCCTGATCAGAAATTTAGCTGCTGTTTAGCAACAGCAAAGGGAGCCGCCTTCGCCTGCCTCCTTGTTTGTGTGAGCCGAGTGTGTATGAATGAAAGTTTAAATCTATTTATGGAACTGTCCGTCTCAATCTGAAGGCAATAAGACAGCTCTGTTTGGTCTGCGCTCAATGATGATGGCATTGAGTCTAAACACACATGCCATGCACTTCCGTCATTACAGCTGATTATCCATAATCAACATCTAAATATACCACTCCCGCTGGTGAGAAAACACAGACCTCCTCAGCAAAATCGCCTTTCAAACGTCAGGCTCACCACAACACAAGGAAAAAATTCTCTGACACTAAGGGGGGGAAAAAAATGTCCTGACTCTCCAGAAAAAATAAATATTTCAGTTTTGCTTTTTGGTGGCATCACTCATAATCACAAGTATTTGTTGATTTGAAAAGGCTGAGGGAAACAGCAATAGAAGGCACCGCTAAGACGCAAGTCCTCATGTAAAAAGGAGCTAAATTAAAGAGGCCAAGAACTCTTTTTTCTTTGATTACACAAAAGGACTGAACTGTTATAAATAAAACAGGTGCTGCTGACATAAGCAATTAAAAGCAGAAATTTCAATCAAACATGTTGTTCTGAGGGAGTTTATCTTCATTTTGTTGGCTAAGAGAAGAACCCACATGTGGAGATGAGTAACAAGAGCGCAAAACCTTTTTGAAATATTATTCCTTTGACTGATTAAAGCAGAAGTCGGGGAGCTAGTTGCTTATTCATGACATCTGAGAAAAGTGTGCATGCGAATAACTTAACACTGGCGTCTACCTCTTTTCCATCCACATGTGTGCGTTCAAATAATGTCTGGTTAAAGAAAAACAGACAGTTGTGTACACATTCACAACTACAGGAATACTCACTGATGTTAAAGTATTTACGCCGCAGGGTCTCCAACAGCTTCCCGACACTCATTGCAACAGCTAAGCTAAGAGAAAAAAGTTGGCAGCTACCAAATAATCCTAAAACAGGAGAGAGAATTCTTCCTGAAACCTAAAACATAGTATTTATGGGTCTCTGTGCAGCTATGGGTCAGTAGCATTTAAACCTTTTATTGGCATACTGCACAGTAGAGCTGCATCGCTGCAAAAGCCAAATAATCAGAACTTCTGAAATGGAGCTTCATAAGCAGAACAACCACGCATGTGGATTAGACCGAGTGAGTTAAGACAGACTAAAAAACTTTAGTAGCTAAACATCCAACAATGAGTTCGCTTCTTGTCATCCGTGTGGAAAAAACTGGGCAGAAAGAAATTATTTGGCTAATTAATATGTACAGTATTTCTTTGTGTTTAAAAAATTAAAATGTTTAGCCATCCAAATGTGTTTGAGACACCCACTTTGAGATGTTATAAATGCATTAGTAATTGTTTTAACAAGAAATAAAATATATGACATAATTTACCTTTGTGAAATATGATTTTGGTTCAAACATTTAACCAAACTGTCAGTGTAATTTCCAGATCTGGGTTGATGCTGTCGGCAGGAAAGGAGGAGGAGAAACTTTAGAAGGTCTAATAACATGAAACTTATCACGTTAAGAAAATATTACATGAATAGTGCCACTCAGGAGGAGCTCAACTTAACTTGGCAAAAGCCTTTTTAATTGCAATTTAAATGTGTTCAGAGACTGCTCATAAAGAACCAAATAAAATAATTAAAGCATCTGATTTGACATCATGTTAAAGTCAAACTTAATATTCTTATTTTGCTAAAAGGCGACTAACCGTTCCCCCTCTCTCTGTCAGACTTCACTTCCTGTCCGGAAGTCTCCCCCCTGACCCCCAGCTCCCCCAACACAACACACCCTGCTGCTGCCCCCTTCGTAGCTGCATAGTTGGCACCAATGGGGAGCCTGTGGAATTAAGTGCCAGTTGGTGTTAGCGTGTTTTCTCTACATCTCAGAGGAGAACACCGGTTGCAAAGAATAAACAGCATGAGGTGATCCTCTGAAGTGCGAGCGGGGCCACGGTGTGGCGTGGCCCGTCAACAGAGCAGAACACCGGGGTGAAGCCGAGCAGTGAGGGAGGAGGAATAACACTTTGATTTGCACTGATCTTGAACCCAGCGTGCCTGTTTGACTCCGCCGTGGGGAGTGTGTCTAGCTGTGAGGAAGATGATGGGGAAAGTGGTTTTGTCCCTCAGTTTCATCGCATTCCTCGCCGCTTCCCTCACCTTCCCATGTGGTTCATATACAACACAGCCTGTGCTTGGTCCATCAAAGCAGCATTTATGGGTGAAAAGAGGAAACACATTCAGCATTTACTGGGAGATGACGGAGCAGTTTGCAGCATAACTTGAAATTTAACCCCCTCACAAAGCTAATTTTGTAAACAACCAGGCATGTGTTTCAACATACTGGAGGCGTTTTCACATTTCAGGGTCACTTAGCTTCAAACCCGTTCTAACACAGATTATGCTACTGATCGCAAGCAACAGGACGAGCATGCACTTATGACCCGCCTGCTTCGCAACTGCAGGGGTTTAAAACTGCCACTCTTCCTTCTAACCTGGGGGTCAGAGGGTCAAGGGTCAGGATGAGCCAAGTGTTTGGGGAAGTCAATGTCTTTCTCCCTTGACTGGAGAGGGATGGTAGCCATCTGTTAAACAGGTTAACTCTGGAGACACTGGATGGAAATCTGTAATAATGTGTGGCTATTGGATTAGCAGATTAACACAGACGTTATCAGATTACTATTTGAAGATTTCCCACATGAGTGAACAATACACATTAGAATTATATCAGATCCACAGCTACAATTAGCCCCTCAGTCCAGAATATCAATGGTTCACAAATACCGTCAACAATCAGTCAAACGAAATTTGAAAAATTGATTGGATTATCGTGAAGCCATGATAAAAATAACCTGATGGGGTCTGGGGAAAGCTGTCTTTGGTAGATGCACAATAAAATAAGAAGAAATATGGATTTCGTACTTGTACGATAATTACAACCTACCGATATCAAAGGCTATTCTTCTTATCGGAGCTTGACCATCATGAAAATGGAGCCTCACAAGTCTCTTTTCCCCCACTGCTCCATGTACCGGATGTATTTTTGATAAATGGCAGAAGGATGGATGGGCTGACAGAGGGGCCGGACAATAATGGCTGATCTACAGGACACAAATGCAGCTACTGAGGAGATTTATGGGCCTCTGCTCATCGTAGAGTATCCAGTTAGCAATGAGATGATTTCAAAGCACTGGAGGAGCAGTAGCGAGCGCAAGGCGAAATTCTTACACACCTACAGTATTCAGAATTGTTTTAGGTACACAGTGTATGAAGAATACAGAAATAATGGCTTTAGATGTGAGACCAAGGAGGACACCAGACTGAGTGACCTGCTGTTAAAGCCAATCTGGAGCACAGGAAGTGGGGAAGAATGCTTCTTCACATATCTATAACTAACAGGGAATGACTATGTTACTGAAGGGAAATTATTGTCAGAAATTATGCAGAAGTAATTTAACAAAAATATCTAAATATCCAACAGCACATACTATAATATTTGCGATTTTTTTGAGTGTGTATGATCTCACAAAAGCTATAATCTGATAAGTGATTTAACCCTTATAAAAAATCTGTTACATTTCTATTTTTCAATGACCAGTCTTGAACTGAGCGCGTTGCTAGAGGCAGATGCAGTTTGTGACAGCTCTTTCTATTATTTTGAGCAATAATCTGTTGCGGCGACAGTGTATGATCATTTATCCTCATTTTGTATATTCATCATCAGTCATCAAGGATCAATATTCCTGCAGAGAACAAGGCAGCATGCCACCTTAACACTTAATGTCTTGTCAAAATGGTCCTTTAATTGGGAGCTCCTGTGTAGTTATTAGAAATTGGGCGCTATCAAACGCCGTTTTACAATCCCATCCTCAAAGCCAGGCTGTTGTGGCCGCCAAAGCAACTTTCATAGGAACCCTGATTAAAAACTGCTCTGTGGTCCCCAGCCTCCTGACCCTTCACCCGTGCTCCACTCCATCTCAAAGCTCAGGAAATTAATTAAAATTTCACAGAGACGCCATCGCATCTCGGATGAAGGCGTGGGGGTGCAGGGGAGGGGTAAGCAAAATCAATCAAAATCATCTCCATGTAGTCCCGCCAGGGGTGGGTGCTCAAAGACAGGAAGTTACACGGCGGAAACAATGGCACTTCCTGTGAAAGAACGGAGCAGTTGCCGTGCCAGAGGGCTCAGAAAACTTTTTTTCCTTTTTTTTAAGTAACATCATCAATCACCGCGCTGGCTCACTCTCACCATCCACAAGAGGAACAAACACAAATAATTATGCATTGTAATTTAGCCTGGAGGAAAGTCTGCCCCTGTTTTCCCCTTCTCCCTGGTGGAAAGCCGCACCCCCTCGACCCCACCTTCCTCTCTCCCTTCACACAACAATAAAATTACATTTGCATTAGCTCTGCGAGAATTTGGTTGGATGATTTATTGAAGCAATCAACACTATGCTGGCCAATGCCTGGTCCTTTCAGACGGAGAGTGTGCGTGCGCACGTGTGTGTGTGTGTGTGTGTGTGTGTGTGTGTGTGTGTGTGTGTGTGTGTGTGTGTGTGTGTGTGTGTGTGTGTGTGTGTGCGTGCGTGCGTGTGCGTGTGCGTGTGCGTGTGCCTGTGTGTGTTCTGGAGATTGCATGGTGTAGTTTGGAGCACAGAGAAAGGAAGACATATCTTGGGCTGGGAACCAAAAGGAAAAGCATGGTTTGAGCTGCAGCGGAGCAATCACCGAGATCCTGCCTTTGATTAGATTAGCATTAAGCAACACCCTGACAGATATGACAAATAGGTGCATTAGAGCCTGTCATTCTTTCCTCATTCCTTTCCTATCTAGGTTTTCCTTCATTCTTTTCGCTCCTTTTGAACATTTTCCTTTTAGGTGTCCCACTCACACACATCCATGGTCACCGACATCCAAACAGATGTGTAATCTGACTATATTACCTATATGGAGATGAAGTGAGGCAAGACGGGAAGTAAATTACAAAAGGGTTAAAGAGAGAAGTTAGAAGACATGAAGCCAGCCGACAGGTGCTACTTCTTTAAGAAATAAAGCTGATAACAAATAAAAAGGCATGTGCGGTATTGAGTGGTGTCATTAATCAACTTTTTTTCTGTGTATGAGGGTACAGTAAGTGTTTGTGGTGTATGATGTGAAAATGAGCTTCTACAGGGACAGATACTGCTCATGAGATACATTTAGATAAAAAAAATAATAATTCTACAGGCAGAAACAACTACACTTAAAGGGACAGTACACCCAACAATATAAATCCACACATTATTTTACTCCCCACTATTAAAAATAAAATTAAAAAACAAACAAACCGAGGCTGCTGTGTCCAAATGCGGATATCCACAATTAAATGGATGATATGTGGTTGGGATGCTTTCACAGAGTCATATTTGTGTTTGTTTGTACAGGATAATTGAGAGTACTTAACAGTTATGTCAGCTGTATTGAAGTGGTTGCAACACTGTTTACCTCTGAAACTCTAAAACCACACACATTAACACAATGGTGACAGGCGATGAGTGAATTTTCATTTTCCTTCCAGTTGTCATTCAGTTATTGGATTTTTATGCTAAATATTGCAATATTGTATACTTTTTCCACCTTCTTCAAATGTAAATCATGTCCGCTTGTTTGTACACCCACAATATTTATTTCACAACACAACTGCAGCATGCATGTGTCATTTCCGACCACCTTCCTCCACAATGAACTGGACTACATGCAGGACTATGTGCACTAACGAAACAACTCTGTAGCTTTCCTGTTTGTAAATGCTAATCAGACTTCCTGCAGTGATCTATCGATGGCTGGATCATTGATCTGCCCACACCTGCTTATGATCCCTGGATTAGTATTCATGAATCCAACAGCAGCTAAATAAACTTGGCAACAAACACCCACAAGACAACAGAAAGGAGAAAGATAATCAATGCAAAGCACCATCAAATCTACATTATCCCTCCTCATCAGTTTTGGCCAGGCCGCAAGGGCCAGCGCTCGGGTCAGAGGTGACGTAGACGGGTCGACCACCCTTGACCCTCAAACCAATATTTGCTGCCCGAGATGCCTTCTCTCCGGTTTCCCTCCGCTTTCCAAGGGACGAAACGAATGCGGAAATGTAGACAGGGGTGATGCGCGGGAGAGATAAGGTGTTGGCTGACTCACTATCCGCTCAGATTTACGGCACCCAAGGTGAACCTGATAAATCAGATCAGTAGGGGAGCAGAGGGTGGAGGGAAGCTGGAGGTAGAGACTTGCCTGTGAACACAGCAGCATGACGAGCTCCACCACTGAGCTGCTGGACTTCATGCACACCAGGCCTGGGGAAGCAGACAGACAGGGAGGGAGTCAGGGGGATGGTCTTGTATTTCACTAAATTATCATGCCACTTTCTTATTTAAGACTGACGTTCTGGTTGCCGTTTTTCAGATCTTCTATTCATGCTCCTGCGCAATACTGCTTGAAAACATGATATGCTGTTCTTGACAATATTTTTTTTTCTTCTCTCACACAAAAATAGGCGAGAGGTGATTTAACCTTGTGCCATCTGCAAGGGAGCAGATAGTATTGATGAGCCTAATGAGCCAACATGATATTACTGTAAACTAATACATATTTGGTCCTTGTATTACAGGTCTGACATGACCAACATATGTCCAATTGATCTCTAATGGGGAGGTCTGGGCTTTCAAGGGGGCTGAGGGCACTAAAGTGTCCAGTGGCTAAGATGGTTAAAGAGCAGCCTTTGGTCTTTCTTTATATGACACATGCATGTCCCTACGCATGCACACACCTCCCCCTACCTTCTCTTCTGCCCCCCCTACAGCTATCAATCAACTTTCCATTTTGTTTGGAGGCAGTAGACACCCCAAACACTGCTATTAGTGGCCTGGCCTCTGACCTGCCCCCCGACAAACATTTAGCACAGCTACGAACAAAAATCCAAAATCATGACACTTTATCATTAACAGCGGTAGATGTTAATGCATTTAACTTAGTGAGTTCTACAAAATGTCCAACACATATTTGTATTAAAAAAAACCCACATATTTAAAGAACGTGTGCCTGATAGTTGCTGTGTTTAGCACTTACTGGTTCCCTCAATAAGGAGCTCTTGTCCATGGCTGCCCAGCAGGGTACGAGAGAGAAAGGCGGCAAAATCCACAAAGATCTCTCTAAGTAGAGGAGCAGCCTTCTCTAGAGCGTGCTCCAGGCGCTCCGAGATGCTGCAGATGGAATCCAAAGAACATACGATTACAAACAATGGTAAATAAAATGAAACTGACAAAATCCAAACCAAACACATGTGTAAAATATTATTTATTTTTGTAATGTGAAGACCAGACAAATCAACAGTCCTTGGAGGCGTGTTTAAAGTCGACTGTGTATGCTCGTGTGCATAAAAGAGCAGACAGCGTGCCTGCTCGTGTGTATGTGAGAGCAGAGAAGATGAATCACCTCATATTGGGGGCTGTGTTCTGGGTCACAGGGGAGAGTGGGGGGACAGATGGCAGGCTCGCGCTGGCTGGAACCTGGCCGCCTGCTGCAGGGAGAAACCAAAGATCTCTGTTATTAGTCTGGATGCTGGACAAGAAACGGATGCCGTGTGCACACACAAACACGCAGCAATACATTCGAAGGTCGATGAAGCACCATAAACCAGTGTAGAATCGTGCTTGTTGTGAAATAATATGGTGGCATCCATTCAGTTGTATAGAGTAGAGAGATTTATGGACAAATAGTGAGGCTACAAGTATAATTTTATGATTAGATAGCAGATGATGTACTACAAGCACAATATGTCTTTCTTATCAAGTAAGAATTTAGAGACATTTCCATGTCAGCTGTCATATTTCACACTTTGAAAGACTTTTTAGAAATATTTCAGCTACATGCTTCAGCTCACATGCAAAATCAAGCGCCGGATATAACTGGTAGACCAAGTCTACTTTTAAACTACCCACCTTTTCTATCTAATTGTTTCCATCCATTTAACCATCACATACCATTTTAACCATTCTCTGACTGTTTCATTGTGCAGCTGAACTGTGCTTGACAGCTTTATTCTGGAGACAGAGCTACAAAGTCTATGTTTGATTGATCTCGCAGTAAATTCACCTCCCTGTGGCTCATAAATAAGCTAATGCCCAGTTGAATATGGAGGAGTGGGATTCCATGGGTACTCCAGCAGACGTGTTTTTCCAGGCAGGACAGTCTCCAAGCAGGGATAACTCTTGAGGAATGACAGACAGTGTAATGTGGGCTGGAATGTGTGTGTGTGTGTGTGCGCGCAAGGTGTTAAGCAGCACCATGTGGGCCTGTGGTGAGAGTATCCCTCTCAAGCTGAAGTAGCTCCTTCAAACAAAGAGGAGTAAATGAACGTCTCCATTAGTCCTCCAGCTGCCCCGTTCAAACACACAAGCGCACAAAGCATATTTACTCAGCACAGCCCACTGACACAAAGCACCCTCCACACACACATATTCCCTACGTGTCATTCTCTCACTCGAAATACAAACGACTGCATGATCCCTAAACTAGCATTACACTAAATATGGACAAAGGAGAAATAAATAAATAAAAAGAGAATATATTGTTTTTTTTTATATTCACAATGTTATTAGTATATTATTTTATAGATTAAGGAAACTAAATAAATAATTAATTAATTATCATATTAATGAGTTGTATAATGTCTACAAATCTAACAATGGAAAATACAGATGATACAAATACAATGCATTATTTCTATAGATAGCAAAATTAATATTTTTCCAAACGCAGAGGAGTAAAATTCTTAACAGTAGTTCTGAAACAGAACAGTAGTTCTGAAACAGGTTAAACCAGATGATAACTTTACACTAGAGCGCGTGTCCTCACCAGCTGCAGCTTCTGCTGAGGTGCTCTGGGAAGCATCGCCAGAGGATACCACAGCTACGCTGTCCATCGGCGTTCCGCTCGACACAGAGGCGGCAGTGGCTGCTGGGAATGCTGCGGATGCGCTTATGGATGGTGCGAGGCCACTTTTCTTTGGTGCAACAATGACACTTCTGTAGAAAGACCGTATGAATCACATATCAGAAACACTGACCCAGTTCAACGCAAAACTCATTCATGTTTTATTTTTAACCATAACCATACAGGTGCCTGCTGCCATTATAGTGCAAATTCTACTCCTTTTGTTTTTTTAGTTGCATTGACAAAGTATACAAATACTTATTTAAGGCTTTAAAACCAAAAATGTTTAAATGATAAGGATATAAACTGAGAGACTGAAGAGTTATTCATTCGTAAATGTATTTACACTGTATGTTATTGCAGGGAAAACGTCCAAATTTCAAAGCAGTTAAGTTAATTGTTCTAAGAAAGAAGTAATAAAATAGGGAGTGCTTGTAGTTGTGTTTAATTCTAGACATATATCATTTCTGCAGCTATTCAAAAGATGTGTTCACAAGTTTTATCTTCACATAAATCAAAATGACTACTTTTACCATGATGCCTGAGCACCAATAGACGGAATAACTAAACCAGTTATAGTATCAATAAAATGATAACACCATTCTTTAGGTATGACTCCTGCAAGGTGACATGAAGTCTTTTCTCATGCTGTTGTAATACAACTGAGAGGAGTTCAATTCCCATCCGGCAAACACCAGATGGGAGGAGAGCAGCATGCAGATAAGCTGTCAGTTTAGGCCAGGGCTCTGACAGACCACTGGCCATATCAAAGAAAGCCTGGCCCCCGCTTATCAGCGCTGACACAGGGGAAAGCAGGGTCTAATCACTGGCTACTGATCCCCCTCAGAAACACAAAGCAGGGCAGACTCACCGGGACAGGCAAGAATAAAAAGCAAGTCCAGGAGATTTAAATACAAAAGCAAAGTAACAGAAGTATGCAGGCATTTCTGCATGGTCCCCAAATCAGCGGGATTCTGGGATCTCACACACACACACACACACACACACACACACACACACACACACACACAAAACACACACACACACACACACACACACGCTGTTGGGCCTAGCTCCCTGTGAAGCAGACAGATTTGTGGCTTCAGCATCCAATAATTTCCTGGGTTGATTTAAGGCAGATCTATTAATAGTTGACTTCGATGTCAAATGGAGCACGATTCTGCATTTCTAAGAATAACAAAGCTGTATAAGGATACGAGTGACATGATGAGTTTTTAAATAGAAACAAGTACTGAAAATGTCCAGAGTGACGCAGAGAAGCACTGACAGAAATGACTGAAATCAGTACTGACGGCCAGGGAGGCAGAAGATAAGAGTTTCTGCTAACTTTTCTGTCTGTCCCGACAGTGAGCAGACCAGACGGTGGTATCAAGCAACAAGGGTGGTGCTGACAAGGCGCACCACAAGTGTCAACAGCGGGCAAGAAAGACGAGGCAACGGGAGTGTGTGTGCACCACCATTTAAATATATGGATATTGAGACTACAAATACATGCATTTGTGCATGAGTGTCAGCAAACACATCCATGTATGAGCGCGGCCTTCCATCTGTTCCGTCCCAAAGAGCCAGTGAATTATTCAGCAGGTCATTAGCCACACTTATCATGAGTGGGCCGCCCCAGTCGATTAATCAGCCGTCAGCGGCCCCGCTCAAACCACAAAGAGTAGCCCAGGGTGTGTATATGTGTGTGTTTGACTATAGTTGCATCATTTAAAGGCTCTAAAACAAATGCATGCAGTAAATACTGTGGTTCCAGATATCTTTGCTATTTCTGGTAAAACAGAATGAGTCAGTTCAGTTTGTGTGCAAAAATGCCTCTCTCTAGAGTCGCACCTTCATAGCAAGCTGTTTTAATCTTACAGGGAAACCTCACTCAGGTGGATGATCTTTAGTTAACTCATCATGAGATCTTGTATTAAAAGAATTGTTTTAAATTTACTTTAATCAACTGTGGTGATTGAAATATTCTCAGGCTGTGGTTGGACACTTATGACAGGTGTGAAAGAGGCATTAACAAGATGACATCTGTGAATTACACAGGTGCGATTTGATATAATTATGCATCAAGCAACAATCAAAGAGCAAAGAAAGAAACTGTTAAGTCTCAAACTTCTAAAAGAATGGATGTGGATATACAACTCCACCTACTACAGTATGAAAAATTTAAGTATGTTGTTTGCGCTGTAATCCAAATGTAATAGAGTAAACCTAAAACAAACCAAAAAAAATTGAACAGGGACAACTCGCCTGTTTGTGCCATATACAATACAGACATACTAACCATACTCCAAAAAGTACACTAGCAACTTCAACATCTACAAAACTCATCTGTACATAAACTCTCACATGTATGAACTGTCTATTGCCAGGAATGCAAACAACTGCAGTATGTATATTCCAGTGTCTAACACACGCATATTCCGCTCAAACATGCAGACTAAATCACCGGCTTGTACAATGACACTGTTTAGTTCTGGTTAGTGTCAGCAAATATTTGCAGACTGGCTGTCATAACAGGGGCATGGCTGAGAAATGGATGGGAGAAATCCAGCAGGTTTCTACTAGTACATAAATCAGTGGTGATACTTTACCCCCTGACCAACCCGCCGCGGTTTTTATCTGGGAGATCCCGGCTTTGTTCATACATTTACTCTCGTAAATCCGAGCCCCCTTGGTAAGTGGAAGGTTGCCATGTTTTGGCAGGAGATGTCAGTGCAGAATGTCAGCTCTGGCTTGTACTGGTGTCACTGGGAGGCTTACTGGTTCGTGGGAGATGCTGAGCAGTGATAGGGTCATTAAAACAAGGTAATAAACACAGAACATGCCTGCATGCATGGTAGGTAGAGTCAGCAAAGCTAAGGATTAGCAATAGACTGATATACTAGTAAAAGGAGGAGATAAGAAAATAAATATAGCAGAGACAGAACTGACTGCAAATTGGCAGTTGAGAATAAAAGAAAAATATGTCTTGCACATGAATATACAAGGGCATGAGCTGAGTTAGTCTCTACTCTACGGTTTAATATCAGGGCTACATTTTAAACATTGGTTGAACAAGAGGGAATTTCAGTTTCACAAATAACAAAAAAGTGCACTTTTCAGATTATGGGTTAATATTTATGTAAGTGGCCCTCCCTGTCTCATCAGGAGGGAACGGATTTCTGATCAAACAAATTCACTTGTGCTGCAGGCCTTACAAAAATCGTGTTTATGATGAATAATTAAGTCGTAGTCGAGTAGTGTATCACGCATAAATTTCTTAAAACACTAGTAATGTCATCAAAAACATTTGTTGTATGCATGACATTATGCATACAACATTATGTGTATTCTTAGGCAGAAAGAGTCACTTGTTTGCCAGAAAGCATCAAGGTTACAGGATTCCACTGCCGAAACCATACTGGTATAAGAGCAGCACTGCTGTGTTCACACATTTTAAATAAAACGCCAGCAATGAAAAAGTGAATATTAGCAGCCCATCCTTTTGGCTGACTTTAAATATGTGCATAGTCCTACACAGGTGTGTATTCTATTTTCTCTTTAAAAGGAGTTAGCTTAAAGTCCGCCATGTGCGCCTGGGCTCCCATAGGCTTCAAGGGAGCTGTTAGCCTATGTTCTCCAGCTCTCCTGACGTCCTCTCTTCATACTGAGTGTGCTCAGCGGACAGGAGCCAGTCTAATCCCCCTGATATGAGGAGCGTCCTGAGACCTGACAAAGCATTCCTCAGATAAAGACGCACGATCACAGAGATGCTGTAGAATTCCCACAGCTGGGGGTAAGCAGGCTGAGTGTTTCAGAGTCAGCGGAACAGAAAAATGTTTTTTACAGTACATGAAAACTGTGACTTGACATAAACCCCTTGGAGACTTGGTTAACCCCTCCCAACTCCAAAATCTCTACCACCCTTGGCCCCCTCTGCATTTGTGAACATCTCTAAATGCAAACCAGACTGGTGACCATCTTCTCTCACCTGCACCCGTCTGCGGCTATGGTACACGGCTCAGCGTTTGAGGTCTTATTCCTGACTGTTCATCCCTGCACCTCCAGATTATACAGCTTTTATGCCAGACAAAAAAGACAGCAGCCAATGCTTCAAACATTAGATCAGCAGCGGGAAAGACGATAAAAGAGTGTTGCTGAATATCAGCGAGATGCTGAAAAGAAGCATTTCTGTCAACTTCAACCAAGACAGGACTCCTGATTCGCCGAAATACATTCCCTGTAAGGCAGTGCATCTGTATCTTAAAGAAAGAAATAAGGAAGAAAGAAAAAAGAAGAAAAAAAAACTGAAGCAGATTTGCTGGTATAAAAGGTTTTCTGTTACCGAATTTTTCACCAAAGCCTTCTCTGACAAAACTACAGGGATTGCTTCAAGGTCCCCCAGTAGATATGTTGAGATAAATGAACAAAACTATCAAAAATAAAGCTTTAGAATCACAGGAAAATATACACCATATGGGCTGTAGTGACACTGATTAGGCCTGCAAGTCTGCACTCCAGCCAAAACTGAATTAATTTTAGACTCTTTTTTTCTACAATCACCATAACTGAGGGCAGAAACAGACGTGTGTATCATCATCTCACGTGTACACCTGAGCTCTCACCTGTCAAACGAGCGGAACGATTCCCTGGTCATGTCTCCCATGCTCCCCAGAAAAGACAGTGGCAGCAGATTCGGGTCCACCGTTACATCATCGGAGGGAGGACTCACTAGGCTGCGAAGGATATCCTTCACATTCTTCCCCTTTGAGTCAGCAGGTAGAGAAGGTCTGACTTCAGAGGACAAAGTAGACAGGGCCTCTGAGATGGCATCTGGACCATGAGTCACGCCGGTAGATGAAAGATCTCCCTCGCTGGCAGCAGTTGAGGTGTGGTCATCACCAATGCCAGAATCATACCGTCGGATGGACACACCGTTCTCTACTTCACCAGAAATGGTGCTGCTATCTAAGAATAGATACAGTTATGTAACAATGTGAGTAAACTCATCAAGAGTGGCTGGAATAATAGTCATTACAAATACAACAGAGACTAACAGAGCAAATTTTTTCCTTGAAGGGACATATTTTGGAAAAGATGTTCTTTTTTATTTGCACTCGTATACCTGTGCTCCTGGCTGACTGGGACCGTTGAGGGTGTTTCTTGTCATTGTGGGGCTCCAGGATGTCGCGGTACTTGGACACCATGAGGACTGAGATGAAGTAAACAACAGCAAGAGCCAGAAACTGAGCCTGCTTACTGTCCTCCTGAAACAAACAACATCCACTAAACGACCCGGGTCTTTATGGCTTCGTCATGGGTGTTGAGTTAAGTTGCTGAACGCGGTTTGTGGGCGACTTTCATGTTCCACTCACAATATCTCTGAAGACAACAGCCCTGAGGCGGTTGATGTCCATATCCTGGAGAAGCCTGTCCAAATCTCTGACTGGAGACATTCCACCTGTCACTGCATCAACCGGACTCTGCACATATGAAAATCAACCATCAGCCAAATGGCACTGGCTGCTTTTACACCCACCAGGAGGCTTATTAATCCATGTGCACTTTGTGGAGCAGAGTAAGGTTTCACAGCTTAGGGAAGACATCCCTCCAGGGAGCATGTCCTTAACATAATAGCTTTTCTATGGAGCGAATGCATTATAAATGAGCTTTAACACCCCGTTCAGGGAAAAACAGCACGACTTTACTGGAAGCAACTGTATCAAATCAAAGGACCAATGACAAAAGGTCTTGTGTTGTACAAATAGTAACCAGTGTGGTAATACAATAACATAGGAGCTAATGCAATAACACTTGGCTGCTACTGCTGGACAAGGACAAGGCTCCTACTAAGTCTGGGAAATTAGTCTCATTAATTATGCACCAGAATGTGAAGGAATCCAACCTTACATTTTCATTCAAACAGTTAAAAGAGACCAGGAAGTAAATGTGTTTATGTTGAAAGGAGGAGATGGAGACGGTGGGTGACTCGCCTGGGCAGATGCAGATTTGGATGTTCCAAGTGCATTGGCGGGAAGGGCTGTGTAAGTGTGTGCTGTCCCTTCTTTGCCCTGCTTAAACTGGGCTTGTTGACACTCCAGGCAGTTTCTAACCGCCATGGCACAAACTGGAGAGGGATAAAAGAGAGATACAGCATGACACCATGTAAATACAGCAACTCTCAGAGAAACATCCCTAAAAAAAAAGATGCAGAAGAAGAAGAAGAAATGCCATCACTGGGAAAAGCTGAGAGAGACAAAAGCAAAAAAAATGGAGGGAGGCCGTGACAAGGTCAGCACTCTGCCCAGCTGTGGCAGCACCGTTCACTCTTCCCTGCTCCACCTATCCTCCCAAGGTCAGAGTGTGTGGGCGCACTCTTGAATCAAATCCACGGTGCAGCTCGAATAACAAATGACAGCACTAGCGTGGGCATGTGCTGAGCTGGCAGAAAGATACATCCTTTTGTCACATAAAAAAAATATGGTCCAACAATTCCAGTTGGGTTCTAAACTGGCACAATTTGTAATGCTCCTCTGCTTGGGACCCTCCCAACCCCCCTTTGCTCTGCACTTGACAACTGACAAATGTTAACTCTGAGCCATTTAGATTACCAAAGAGGGAATTATTCTGTCTGGAAACAGGCTCGCTTTTTCCATTAGGACTACTCTTTCATACAGCCATTTATAAAAAGAGAGGGAAGGGAGGGGTAAAGATGCTAAAACCTTGTTATAGTCTTACAAAATCAGATTAGGTGCCAGCAATGGGGAGCGTATACCTCATCAAATATTCATTCTATAACGGCTGCTTTCTAAAATGGGACCTGTATTATGGCAGCATGAGAGAACCCCAGCAGCAGTGAGGGCAGTAATATTAAGGAGAAGTGCTTCTTTTTTTTTTAAGTGTTTTGGTCTGCACAACTTTACGGTAATAAACAATTTAAAGTAGAAACTGATACCTGCATAAGCGTAATTGCTCACACAAAGCACAGCGTGAAGAAATTATTCTAATAGTGTGCACATTATCACACCACTTGCAAAGTGTGTACACAATGTTGATCTCTTTGCAAAAGAAAAGTGTAACATAAAATGAATAATGTAAGAATTTTCTATCTTTTATTCATCTCAAGCATGGCTCGGCTTTGATGCAGTCAGAGGAAACTGTAATGTAACCTGAAACGTGCGTCAGAAAAAGGCCTCAGGCTACGCTGCACTTCAGCACAGGCAAGGCCATTACGGAAAAATCACTATATCACGACAGAGGCTGTTTTAGAGTGTTGCCATGCAGTAGGGTTATAATAACAAGATAAGAGTGAGCTGATGTTACAAGAGGCAAGGAAGCTGGAGAGGAAGAAAAGGCAACTGGGAGCCATGACTGGAGCTAATACTGGAGGATACTGCCTGCTGATATGAGATAGATCAATCATCAGGAGGATAGTACATCCTGTTAAAGCAGTAGAAAAAGATGCTAAACCAGTGAGGGAGGACACTGACTAGCAATACAGATGAACTAAAAGAGTTCATTAATTCATTAAAAAAATGAAAGCAAAAAGCTTTGTTGTTGAATAAAATAATGGTTAAAAATACCAAGACGAAGACACTGTCGGAGGATGCCTCCGGACGACATGTTTTTCTCTGCTTCTATCTCTGTGAAGTTGAGGGAGCTGGCAAAAATGAGGACATCCACCAGGTTGATGAGGCGCTGTAAGAAGGTGACGGAGGCTTCCACTGTCAAACCTTGTGAGGGTTCTATGTTCTCCAGTTCATGCTGGTGGAAGAAAATACAAACAATAGTAAGGATGTTTATGTTTGCTTTATGTAACTTTGTTTTGATATTTTTACATCTGTTCAGCTAAAGTTGTACCCAGGCATCAAATTAAATGGACACCAGACAACAACCAGATCAAAAACAAACAACATTAAGAAGAGCAACTGCATGCATCCATGTACGTTGTCATTACACTCACCGTGGAAGAGGTGGCAGCAGAGAGCAGGGGTAAAATGCCTCCACAGGCCATGATGAGGTTATCCACCACCTGGGAGATGAGGTGGATACTGTTGTGGACAAACACAACGTTCTCGCTGCTGTTCACAAAGTCCAAAATCGTCTTTGTGGAGTGACTGAAAAGTTGGAAAAACACAGCATTACTGAGACTCCCTGCAGTAAGTACACCTCGTCAGGTTTCATCAGTGGGCAATTTTAAGAAGTACTGTGATGCTAAGCTAATGCTTTAGTAAAAGGCAATTTGTTGCCCCACCTCCTCCACATCTGGATTTCTGTTTCAATGGAGAAGAGCAGGTCAGTGAGGAGGCGTTGATGCATGTGGGACCAGCTGAATTCTGGGATGCGAAACATGGTGGAACGAGGGCCTGACGCGCTGCCATCTCTCCTCGGACCTGCCGCTGCCGCTGACTGGGTAGTTTCCTGCACGGCCACATGTGTGGTTTAATTTCATACAAAATCTGTTTGTGAAGTAAAATCTAAATTAATGATACCTACCGTCTCCTTCAGTTCAAGTCTCTCTGTATCTGAGGCCACATTAGACACGTCCAGTCTGGCAATTTTGATCTCTTTGGTTTTGCCAGAGCTGGAGGCGGCAGTGTTTCCATGCTCAGACGTGGTTGGTTCTTCTGCAGTGGCAGCAGCCTCTGAAGGCTGCCTGTCTGAGGTGGAGGCTGATGTTGGTGGAGGCTGATGTGTGGTGGTTTCTGAGGTCCGGTCTGCAGGCGTGGTAGGGGTAATGGTGGAAGACTGCTCAAGGTTATCGTCATCTTTGGGTGTTTCTGTCACATCATGCTCAACTGGTGGAGTCTCAGTCTCCTCGGTTTTTCCTTCAGTTCCACTTTCCTGCTTTTCACCTTTCATTTCTTCACGTTCATCCTGTTCATGCTGAATTTCCTCCTCCTTCACTGCCTCCTCCTCCTCTCCGGCTGGACCAGAAATATAAGAGGACTCCTCTTGGCTATCATCAGCATCGCTGGGCTGGACCTGGTCACTGACAGACGACACATCCACCAAGTCTTCGTTGAAGACCGAGGCCCCGCCCAGCATGCTGGTTTCCAGGCAGGACGCAGCCTCAGGTGGTATTTCAGACCTCACTTCTTGCTCTGAAACCACAGGTTCTTCTGTATCACCTTCATTCATGGAACCTTCTTCAGCATTGCTGGGTCCACTTCCAGCTTTATCTTCCTTTCCAGACACCTCTGTTGTGGAATCTTCAGCCATTTCCACGGCACTGCTGTCATCTGTCACCTCCCGATCACAAACCAGTGTTTGTGGATTACGACTCTCTTCAGTAGATATCTCTGGCTGCTCTTTATCCACCTCTTTACTCTGCTTCTCTTTCTCTTGCGTCACAGTAAGATCGGCCTCCTCATCCAGCTTTTGCTCTTCTTCCCCTGGCCCTTCCAGGATGTTGGACACGGTGATGGATGAAGGCTCGGCTTCATCAGAAGGCTCCGTTGGGCTGGAGGCACTAGTTGGACTAGATGGTGAGTCAACTGTCAGTTCAATGACAGTAGAAGGAGCCGACTCCTCAGTGGGTGAACCGTTTACACTTTCCATTTGCTCCATGCTTTGGCTCACGCCAGAAATAGTTCGGACTGAACCCGCAGATTCTTGATGCTGGTACTGACGAAACATACGGGACAGATTCTCTTTGTGTTGTTCAAAGGTTACCTGCAAATACAGAAGATCTACTTAAGTCTTAGAACTATTAAATCTGTTGCAGGACACACTTTAAAGACAGAAATACAACGCACATGGTGGGTCAAATTTCCTTGTTTCTATATTTCAGCAAATAAATGTATAAATACAACTGTTACTGATTCTGCTAGTACTGATTTTGTAGCCTTTCAAACCTTAAACTTTTCGTTTTGTAGCCATTAGTTTTCTAAAACTCCAAACAATGCGACCATCCTTTCCTATGTGTTTAAATAAAGCCTCGGCTCTTTAAAAATGAAATATTGGAGCCAGGTGAGCGAGTCTTTAATCATCTCTGTGCTTCTCGTCAAGGCCCACGCATCCCATTTGATCTCGTGACATCACCTTACAGTTGAAAATGTTCTTTTGTTGTCAGGTTATTGCTGCCCGGAGGGATCATTTGTGGACAACTGGAAATTATTTGAAACTTTTCCATTCAATGTAGTGAGAGCTGCCCACAGTCTCTTAACCTCCATCAGTCTCCTTACATCTGATATGGGTCGAGCAGATTGCTAGTCTATCGCAACAATGGTCTGCAGTGGCATTTGAGGAAGAGCCCATCCATGTAAGCAGTCATAGATTAGCAGTAGATACTATTAGTGAGTGTCTGTTAGCTGTGCCCAGTGCGTGTCCAGCATCGGCAAATCCTCCCACGCCTAATTTAAGACCCTGCATTAATCACTTGGCTTAGAGGACAGAAAGTCAAAGATGGTCTGGTGCTGAAGGGGCATGAAATGAGGCTTACTTTGCTGCCTTTTCACCTGAGGCTATTTGGACAAGAGAGAAAGAGTGGAACGAGCATGAGAACAGCCGAAGGAACAAAAGGGAGGGGGAATATGAGAAATGACACGGAAGGAATGGGAAGAAAGTGAGCAATTGAGAAAAGAAGAAAGGAAGGGAGGCATTGGCTGATTATTTGTAATTAATTAGCCGTTATTGTTCTAAATTAGCCTGCAACACGAACGCTCATTAATCTTCTGTAGCAGGAAGCAGTGATTGGTAATCTATAGCTGCTTTCTGAGTGCACAGCCTGTTCTAAATGCACCAGTAGTGCGTCCCCCCCACCCCCTCTTCTCCACCATTCTTCCCAAAGATCACAGCGTGAGACCTTCTACCCCATTAGTTTGAGCTTAATTTGACATTTAGCATTTTTAGCAATTAAAAGGCTGCATTCAGAGTGCTGCTTTGGAAATGATGTGAGAGCTCACTGTAGAACATCACGTCATAGATTCAGGATGCAGCCTGTACATTAAGATGATATATGTTGGCCTTAAATGGGGGCTCCGCAACGGATCCAGTTACCATTTGACAGAGGTAGTATATGTCTCTGTGGTTTTTGAAAGAGCATTTAGCCTTGCAACAATATATAGAAACTGCCTTGGGTGGCTAAAACATCAGGGCTGATTTAATCTAATTTCATTCTCCTCGATGACTTGGCCTGGCCTCTGTGGGGTATGGAAAAATATTATGGTAATGTACATAAACATGGTGGGTTTTTCTAATGTGACAGGTAAGATGGTATTAACTGAACACAGCATGGCCAGATCATACAGATGACAGGAAGAGGCCACATGGACATAAATATGAAAAAAAATAATTATATACATAAAGAACACACCTATACAGAGCCCTGGTCTTGCACTGTTTCCATTCTTGGAGTGCATGCTGCTATGAGGGTCAGGGTGGTAAAGTGCTGATCTTGGGAGACCCACACAGTAGGAGCCTGGGAGTCCCCATTTAGATAAATAGATAGGGATCAACCACAAAACAAAGGGGGGAACAGGGAGGGCAGCATGGCTCTAATCCGATTAACTAAATGCAATTCCTCCTCCTCCTCCTCCTCCTCCTAAAATCAATGTCATCTGCTACCGCTGCTACTGCTGCTCTTGTTGCATTATCTTTCCTTCTTGCTGCTTGTAAAAATATTTCAGTGTGCAGTTTTCCCCTCCCTATCTGACCCAATAATATGCCAGAGTCTTTATCTGTAATTTCTATCACAACAGTGAGAAAACTACTGTACATGGAAATGGGCTTTTCTATCCATTTTTCAGCTGACCGCTCTTAATTTCATGACAGTTTAATGCTTTTGATCCGTATAATCAGTGTGACATATATAAAACGCTGGTCGAATGGCAACTGGCTTCCTGGGAAAAGTGTAAAGACAACACTTGATGCATGGCTATTATCTAGCATTGGCTTTTCTTCTCTTCCTCTTTCCTTTGTCCACTTGTCAATGCATCCACCCGACACTGTTTGCAAAGAATCATGGCTTCCCTTTCAAGTGTATAAGGTCTCCATTACCCCAGGGGTGGTGACAAAACTGTGTGGTTATACTATTGAGAATGTCAGCGTTAACGAGAAAATTAGCAGCAATTAAAATTCTTTTAAAAGTGCTCGAGTTCTCCACACCATTGTAAAAAGAATAGCTCTACTGTATATTAAATTTCCTTAAAAAGAGCTGCTGGCTCATTTCTTCTGGCATTCATCTCCGTGGTAAAATGTCTGACAGGTGTAATGAAGTTAGCCGACAGTGGGAGGCTGAAGGACAGAGGGACCTTCATGCTCCAGTCTTTTTCTTTCGGCGATCTACTTCTCAAACTGATTTGTGAGCAGGGATGGGCGAGGGGCACCTTGGGTAGGTGTGTGGGCTCGGGGTGGGAGAGCTGTTGTGTCAGCGTGCACACCTGCAGGAACATCTGTCTGTGCATAGAAACACAGACAGACACACCGAGTGATGACTGACACAGAAGGATATACTGTGCACAAAGACGAGACTGAAATATGTGTTTACCAGGAGAAAAATAAAAGAAATCGTAATTTTAAATAAGTTTCAATAAAACTATTCTGAAATTTGATATCCCAGAGCTTTAACTGTATTATGTTGGTGTGCCAATGAAAAAAATAAACTTGTTAATGCTAAAATTTGAAGTTTTTCCTATCAGTGGCGGCTAACCTAGCAGCAAACTTGTAATGGAACCTAAAAGTAAAAAAGACAAAAGGGAAAAAGATATAAAGAGGTTTTAAAAATAAAAACCTCAAAAAATAACAAAAAACTCAGGTAATGCGCTTGTGGGGTAAACAAGAAACTCTGAAGAGAAATTGTGCAAATATGTCTCTGTGAATGCATTTATGCACTCATCAAGAAGCTCCCAGCGGGCCGGTTGCATTTAGGAGGCTTGTTTTTCCTGATGGTTCCTGCACAGTTCTGATGAATATTCATTAGACTCTGAGAGGATGACTTCTAGAGCTCAGGAGAAGAGAGGCCAAAGTGAAAATGTGTCTGCTAACTCACATTCTCACAAAATAGGTTTCTGTGTGTGTCTGCGTGTGCTTGCGATCATGTGCTTGCACGTAGCCCTGCAGCAGTGGGAGGAGAGAGCAACAGTGACAAACAGCTTTGCTGCTACAAAGGTGGCAGGAAATCTATCAAACGGGACAATAAAATTGCAATTGAGTTTCTTTAGCTTTTTTATAGCAGATGCATGGATCTCAGAGGCTACTTCCCACCCCACCTTCGAAAGTCACAGACAGGGTCTCTGCAATTTGCACATTTCTTGCACCTTAAAACTGCATTGGTTTATTCACAAATAAAATGCATATAGCTATGTAACTGAAGCTAATAATAATGTACTGTGCAACATAAAGTCAAACCACCCTTAGCCAAGTACTAAACAGAGGCGGGGTTTGGTCAGTTATAACAGAAAGACCTGATCTGGTATATGGCAGGCGTCACTGAAACACGCAGTGGACTCTATGTGAGAAACAAAACACTTTCATTTTCTTCCATCTACAATATTTCCAAATGTTCACTGCAGGTTAATTCCACAGTCTTTAGAGGTTTTAAAGAGATGCTCTGGGGGTTTAGGACATTAAACAAATAGCCCACTCACCATCCTGTTAACTGCTGCCTTCATGCTGTTATAGGCAGCCAGCCAGTCCCTCTCTGCCCCCTGGTGGAGGTCATCACGCACAGCACCTCCAAGCTACAGTCCAGCGTCTCATATCACAAGCACTTCTTTAACTAAACCTTCAATCTGCCAGACTTAAAAGGGCCCCAGACCACAATCTGACACCAACCTCAATTACTTCACTGCAATGGAACAGGGCAGTGTAATATGATATAAACAGTGAATTTCTAAAGCAGTGTTCTGAGTTCTGCCTGTGGAAATACGAAGTGCCAGAAGTTTATTTTTTATCTGTGCAATGTGAATGAAATAAACTCTGTGCAGAAATTAAGAGTGGAAGAGAAGGCTGACTCGTTCTCTTTGGTTTACACTCAAACTTGCTCTTAAATTGTAATTACTATACATCTTGCAGATCTTAAACTGACAGACACTGAGAGACAAGATTTAATTACCCCGCACGGCAATGCTGCAAGTTAGAGGGTCAAATGATAATGCGCTCTAATTTCTCCTTCGGTGAACTGCATTATGTCAGATTTAAATGTGACGTATGGGTGACACAGCAGACGGCTTTGACTGCTGCAACGGTTTCAATCAAGGGTTGAACAAATGTACACCGTACTGCCTGGTTACAGGAAATAAATGAAGAGAAAATAAGGCAAAAAAGATAAAATTGAAGACGCGAAGACATTGAGAAGATAGAAAATAAAGAAGGCTTTGTGTGTGCATGTGTACTGCTTGGATATAATGAGTGCCCTGACCTTGGAGTGTGTGATGGACAAGGTGTCCACCCAGACACGCCAGCCGCCCCACTCATATTTGATAGCGTGGTAGAGCAGGATGCGGAAGACGGCGTACACCATCTCTGTGATTTTCTGCTCCTCGTTGTTTCGTGGGTTGATGAAGCACAGAGAGAGCATCCACTCCTGCCACACCGAGCACTGCAGCAAGCTCCTACACACACACACACACACACACACACACAGATGTAGAGCATTGTCGTGCTGAACCTAACAAACCACGCGGTTTAGCGTGAGACGTGGATCTCGATCTTGGGAATTCTTACCTGCGGTTGTCTCTGCTGTTATTGAACAGTTTGATCATGTCTGACAGGAAGACCCTGCGCACCTCCATGGTCTCTGGCGACTGGGCCGAGTTCTTCAGCAGGATAGCTATTACCTTCAGGATTTCTGGAAATAATAACAAACACATCTTGTTTAAAGACTGAGGTAAAGAATGTTTACACTGCTGCAGAAATTAATGTACCGGAAAATATGAAAATGCTGCTTTGCTGTTTGGAATTTTGTGTGTGTCCCGGCATTTTAAGGATTCAAATTTTAAAACAGGCTGGGTTTGACGCCACCCGGCATTTACTTCATCCGTGGCATGGAAAGAAGAATTTGTATAAATCAACAGCTAAATCATGCATCAGTCTCAACACGTGCAAATGATTACGGCACAGACTCTCGGCTGAACACACCTGAAATCTATGCTTGTGGTAAGAAAAAGAAAAGTCGGGGCCAATGATCTTTATCTTCCTGTAATGGTTTCAGGATTGTTCCAAATGAGAAAGCCAGAGTCAAAGGCCTTTGTGCAGGTCTTGGCTTTGGCTGAAGCACACAGACTGGCTGCTCAGATGAATTATCTCGACAGCGTCAGCTTCTATTTGCTTTGAGTAGAGGGACAGTGGGGCTTGGGTTTCACTTGTCTCTTTAGACCTTGGCACTAGCCTATGCCCGCTTGCCCCAGCAGACAGTCGTGTTGTTTCTACGCCTTAGTCACTCAAATTATGAGTCGCTGAACCTTTACCGCCAGAAAATTGCCCCAGCCTGCTCTGCAACTGAGGCTGGAGGGATGGCGTATCCCCGGCATTTTTCCATTTACTCCTGGTTCCGTTCCCTCGAGTTAATTTGAGGGAAACGGTACTTCCTTGGTTTGTTTGATTGGCTCTGACGTTACTAAAGACTGCAATCAGGAGGCCATTTTGGAAGTTTGTCACAGATTAAATCAAGAGACTGTAGAGCAAAGGGGAAACAGACGGCCGCGCTGTGTTCCTCAGAACGTGCTCACATGTAGAAACGCAACACCAGGTTTTTATGATGTGTACCGTCTGTCGGGGATGGTTGCACACCAGCGTTTTTAACACAATAAAGACTTAAGATCATCAAAGTGTGACAGCAGCAAGTAAGATTAAGGGCGGTTACGAACAAATCGGAGCGGTGATTACTTTGCCTGTGCTCAGATTTCAAATTGATTAAAGCTGTGCTACAAGTTTCGACATTGGTGTGGAAACACAAGGATAAAAGAAAGGATTTTTTTAGTTGTTGTTGTTAAAACAAATACTTTTCCTTTTTTCAAAAAAAGGGGTATCAATGCAAAATTTGAAGGTAAACAACACCATAAAAAAGATGGGAGAATATTCTCAAATATTTTTGAATATGTGCCTATACCTCATAACTTAATTTGATTAGTTTTAGAATAAATCTGAATAGTTGCTATGATTATTATAATATATTACAATATATCACAATGACATATAGAGGTAACATTGACACAATTACATTAAAATCTGATGTTTCTTCTCAGTAATTTGCATGGCTTGATGCTACAAAGCAAAGAAAAAACACTGAAACGTAAAATATTTTCTCAATAAATTCTGTGAAAATATTGGAAAAAAACAAAAAAATAGAAGAAATTAATAATGGATTGAAAAACATATTGTTATTCATGCACAAAATAAAAGTGAATTAAGTGAAATTACATCACATTTATCATTCCTTTATATGTAAATGAAACCTGACACAATGTACACAGGCTTCTAATAAAAATATTAGATGTGTGCACATTTGTACATTTGTCATGTAAAGTGTTTGCACCCTCCTCGTGTGAAGTTTACAACAGGCGTTCGCTTGTATGAAAATACCCTCTGGCTACAAAATTTATGCCGCGCCTTTGTTTGACTGTATATAGCAATCGCCCGCTTCCTGGGGGAATTATTCCTCCCCTCCTGCAGAGAGGAGCCGTAGGAATGCAGAGAGGGTACTGCAGAGGGTGATTAAGGAGAGCAGCGAGGTGCAGAGGAGGTGCTTACGTGGGTTGAGAATCTTCACGGTGGAGTCGGGGTCCGGATGCTGTTTATGGATCACTTGAGTGCAGATCTGCTCTGTGAGAATCTGCCAGGGATTAGAGTCAGAAATATGAGTGTAACAACAACAGAAAAACAAAAGAATACAAAAAACTGTTTCACTAGCACACAGTAGTGGTCAGCCGTTAACTTTTATATTTATAGCTTGAATGAAGCATAAAAAAAAAATGGCATAAAATGCCAAACTAAATGCTTTGATAAATACAATTTGTTTGTTTTTTTTTCCGTCCTACACTGCTCTGTGTTTTTGTGCAGGTCACTGACCTCAAAGAGCACGTTGTAAGTCGTCATGGTGCACTGGCTGGAGTGGAGCATCAGGCGTTCAGTCAGCAGGGAGAAGAGTCCAGAACTCAACATAACCTCAGATTTCCTCCTGAATGAGACATCAGCAGGTCAAAGGTGAGAAACCTTAGCCTGGGCTGCTCTCAGGTAATACAGACTGAAATGTTTACATGGGGAAACTAAGAACTGAAGTCTACTAGTCGATGTAGTGACAAGAACAAAATCTGCAGCTCTTGATGAATTGAGTCGCAGCAGCGGGTGAAATTTTTTTAACAGTGTAAATCAGATGAGCTCCAGCTGACTTTGACTGGCAGGAAATGAAAAGGCGAATCCCTGCTGACAAAGTGGGGGCATTCTTCCCAGACAAGTTTTCTTTGCTTTCATCTCTGATCATAGATCAACTTCAATTTCAGGAACGTAGCTCAGCAGAGAACCAGAGAATCATTCGCTGCCATTCTGCTGCTTCTTCCACCTGGATCCACCTATAAACTGCCAGGTCAACTTGTTTGTAGTTCTGTTATTTTCATTTTATCGATTTTTTTTTTTTTTAATACTTTAGCATCTTAAAATTATTCTGTAATCATTATAAAACCATATGGATTGAACATTTGCATTTAAAGTACTTCTATAACTACATGAACAAATTTTAATTTATTGCCTTAATTTCAAGTGAACAATTCAGTTCTTGTTTTAACTAATTTCTATATGCAGCATTTGATCATCGTAGAAAATTCCACATAATACAGTCAGAATGTGTTCAAACTACAGTTCAGTGCTCTGGATTTAAGGTTTCTTACTGTACTTACTTTGCTGGCATGTGTTTCATAAAATATCCCATTACTTTCAGCGCCTGCACTCGTATTCCTTCGCTTTTTGAGGCCAAAAGCTTGAAAATCACACTGGGGAAAAAAAAGAATAAAGGTTCTATATACAGGGAAAAAAGGTTCCGTCTACTAGAGGTAACATTCAAGGCTCAAATGCATGACAAAACTGTTCAAAATATATGTGTATATATACCTTCACACAAGAATTGATTGAAAAAAATGTCTTACACTTTTGAAAAAATATGTGGTAAATCTGAAAAAAATTACAGATACTCGTGCTGATATTAAACAGCCATGCTTACCGAATCCCATTGCGCTGGTCAAAAGCCTGGATCATGGAACCAGGATGTTCAGACATCAGAGCCACCAACAACTGCAGCACATCCATGAGGTTGTCATCCTGTGGAACAGAACCAGCCCAACATGAGAATTCTCTTTATTAATAATGACTTCATTGTAAATACCAGAGAAATGCAAATATATTCTGTCGGTCTTGATGTTTTCAATACAATAGAGCAAAACATGCATTTGAAGAAAAATAAAATATGTTTGTACATAACATGATAGGCAGGAAATATTGTAATCACCTTTAATGCTTATAAATCTGACTGAATTACTGATTGCTTTGAGTGATTTAGTTGTTATGCCTCATTCTACTGTAAACAAAACCACTTCTGTCTGTACTGCCAACTGGCACACGTAAAGAAATAACAAGGAAAAGATGTTGCTTCGAACAAAAGAGATTGCTCTCTTCTGAGGATCAAAACCTGTGTAGAGACTGCAGTAATGTTGTGTTGTGATGCCATCTAGTGGCCAATATCTGCCTACCTCATGCATGGTTAGGAGGTAGTTGAGGATGCTCTGCAGCTCATCGTCCTTCACACCATGATCCTACAATACAAGAGCACAGAGCACACAGCTTTCATTAATACCTCTGAAGGAGATTCCATGTTTGGTCTCAGTCATCCAAAAATGTAACAATACCATTTGTGCAATAACTTACCCATGTATGTTATTCAAAAAGGTAAACTACACTACATCTTTACAATTACTGCATTTAAGATCTGTGTAGACCTAAAACTCAAACAAAATCAGAGTGCTTCATGTCAGGATGTGATATTAGCTGCAAATCACATCTGATATCAGCCTTTTTGAATTTTATCACTTATGTTTCTGATTCACTGCAGACAGACAGGAAATTTGAGTGCTCTCCTGGAAATGCAAAAAGGTCATAGTACATAGGACACAGTAACCTGGCTGAATGATTCCAACTGACAACAGAGTTTGCTGCACATCCAGAAATCAAATGAAATGAACAATTAGCACTGATATTTACCTTCATTATGAGCTGTTTGACAAATAACAAAAGAAATGCTCGCAAAGAAAGTATCTCCTTCTGGGTTGGCCTTGGACCATCTGAAAATATCACAAGGAAAAAAAAATAATTTAGCATCATCTAGCTAACTTTCTAACTCAGGGCTACATATTATGTGACCATCTGAACCCTTACCGAGGCCTTTGGGCAAGACTCCGCTGCGGTCCTGGGGGTTGACAACCCAGTAGAAGTATTTAAGGGTGTGCATGACCTGCAGGACTGTGCTCACCCTCCGAATGGTGTTGTAGATGGTGACTGTGGCTATGAACTCTGTTGCCAGGTATGTGTACAGCGTCAGCTGCACCTACATATAAAAACACACCAGACATGTGGCTATATTTAGATTTTTTGTTGTTGTTTTGTTTACTAGTGTAATGAAATTCAAACACTGTATAAATGTGAATACTAAAGTGACCTTGGCAGGCGCATGAATCCAAATGGCAGGGTTGAACAGGATGTGGTCACATAGCTGTTTGAGCAGCATGATACCATTCTGTAAGTTGCTAAGGTATCTGGAAAAGGCCAGTACAATGTCCAGGACAGACCGTGTCGCATGAACCTTGGAAGACTGAAAAAAAGGCAGAGTCGTGATGATGTCAGAGTCAGATAATGTCAGTAGAGAAAGTTAATGCAGAAAGAAAAAAATGGACATGTTTCGCACGTAAAAATTTTAAAGGAGGATAAGGAGTAACTTCTCTTATGACTAACAAGCACACAGGGCAGCATTAAAATAAGCTGGAGCTAAAGGAAACACAATAATGATGCGCTAACATGGGAATTTGGGCCTTATTACTGTGTTCATTATGTGAAACTGTTGTACAGGGAAGACGCTGTTTGCCTCACCTTCTCCAAAGTGTGGCCAATGACGAGAAATCCTTTGCAGGCCAGGACCTGCTCTTGCATAGCCACCGAGTTCTTCAAGAGCTCCATCACAAACGAGAGCAAAGTGCAGCTAACAAACAGACAGACGGCAAATGGAGAGAGACGGAAAGTGAAGAGACAGAGACAATAATCTATGTATGTTGCTGACAAAGCCTTGACTGTGACATGAACATCCCAAATGAAATGTGACTGAATGAGGGTGTCGCGCTCCTGTTGTGTTAAGGCTGCAGTTAAGACCACCTTGAGGGCAGAAGATATAAAGACGTAGCACAATATAAGCGGGGTAGCTGTCTCAGCTTTCAATCTCAGTGTTACAGGAAAGGTTGTGTAGTGCAAAACAACCTTTTACAATCCTAACGTGGGCCTTTTGTTGACAGGGCTGTGTTAGCAAGAAAGCGGTTGAAACGGTTTTGTATCACCAATTTCCATCAATGGCAAATGTTCCTATTAAACTGGCGAATAAATAAACTCTGCAGTTCTCAGTTTCAACAGTTTTACAAAATCCTCATCAAGCGAGTGTGTGCGTGCGTGGTTACCAGACAGAGGTGTCCAGCTCATGGCTGGAAGGCTGGCGATAATCCAGCTGTGCAAACAGAGGAAAGAGGACCTGCACACCCCCGATGGAGTGTATGCCGCTCTGGACTGAGTGAGTCACCACAGCCTTCACGTCCTACCGAAGCAAACACAGAGGTGGCTTAATTCAACATAACCTGCTGTTACGGGTTGAAGACAAATTTCTCTTTTATACGAGTGGCTTTAAAAGTGAAAAATGAGAATGGATGCGATAAATGAGTGTGTTATTTGTGTTGTTGTAGCTTGGTGTTCTCTATATTGCCCTCTGCATATTTCCAAGTGTGTGTTTGTAAGAAGCTTGTGTAAAAAGTCACTGCCCTCCTGAGTAACAGCGAAACGCTTCCCTTGAATGTACTTCGCTCCACAACAGAAGGCTAATTCTATCATTAGAGAACCATGATTCCATTTTTCATTAGCTGCAACAGTCTGACTAGCTCAACACATTCACACCTCTGACCTAATGAGGCTATTAAAAATGAAGACACCTACTGCGCCAACGTAATTACCACAGAGATAGGTGCACATGGAAGATCCAGGCAGTGAATAAATTCATGCTAACGTTGCTTTAATGTAAAGTGCAGCAATATGAATTGAAACTAAATTGAAAGACTTAGCAAAAGGATTTTCATCTCTAAAGAGAACTGCTATTATATGCCATGACGTTCAACTTTTAAAATAAAGGACATAGTTACCTGCAGCATGAGTGCATGAGGCGAGTGGACGAAAATGGAGGCGTTGTCCTTAGGGGAGGACTCAAGGCAAAGCTGGGCATCTGTAGCATGAGGGTTGTAAGTGAAGGCAATACTAGAGGACAGTTTGCCATCATAGAGTAAGGTCTTGTGATGCTCCGCAAACAGCAAATCACTCTCAGCCTTGTACTTGAACGTGCCCTGAGGTGCAGAGAAAGGGGTCACAGAGAAACACAGATTTAAATTTTGCTATAATCCAACTGTTACAAAGACATTGTTGGCTTTACGCCTTCAGACCTGGTAGCCTGGACCCAGCTGGTAGATAGCCAAGATCTGAGCGGCACTGAGAGCCTCTCCAAACAGGTAGACCGCCCCCATCTGTCCGCAGAACACACGGTTGGTGTCCGCCGTCTCGGATGATCCCAGGAAACACTTGTCAAACGTCTGCAGGGTACAAGTAAAACAAGAAAATGGGAAATAGAAAACAGCCATAACTGGCTGCACATAGCTAATAATAAAGATAATAAAACATATGCAAAAAAGGTCTTAGTAAGAGGAGGCCAAATCTCAGCCGAGCTGTTAATTTGCATTCTGATGTATGTTTTCTGACACATACAGAGGAAATAAAGACTACTCAGGGGAAGATTTCTTTCATTCTATCCAAGAATTTGGATGATTTGATTGATTTAAGAATCTGGTATCTTAGCATATGAAAAAGCAATCCAGAGGACTGAGTTTATAGAGTATGAGAGGAGCAGAGTATTTGCGTGTAAAAGAAGAAATTTTCCACTCGGGCCTCACTAAAATTAATCATCGGGGGTTCAACAGCCTGTCCTCTGAAATAGAATGTATCTGAGGAATGAGACAGGAAGTTTTTTGGATTATTTCTGCTGGAAAGGTCCTTCCTTTCAGTCACTTATCCACAACAATGAGGATGAAATGTCCAACAATGAGTAGAAATAACAAAAGTGCTGCTACTTACGTCACTGGTGTTGACAAACCAGGCGATGTCTCCAAAAGAAGCCAGTTCACCATTCACATAGCAGCTAATTTCACTGTTTTTCCAGCGGTTGTAGACGTGCACAAGAGTCACCATGTACCACTGCAACAACAAAACAGCCGCATACACTCAAGCAGGAAATGTGGTGTAGAGAATCTCAAGTGCCGATCACACAGACACACAACAGCACATACAGATCTCCTCATTTATTCTAATTAGCTCGTTTTAGGATTCAGAGCCCTTGAGGTAAAATCCCACCTACATAATTTTTGGTTTTCCAGGTCTTGTACCCACTCAAATAGGTTAATATCACCATAGTGAAAATAATCTGGTTTTTGATAGAAATTTAGGCTTAACAGCAACAAGAGTGAGAGAATTTTCATGTGATCTTGTGTTAAGATGATGCCTTCATGTGAAGGAGGAGGAGGAGGATGCTGAAGTGTCCACAGTCAAACATCTTTCTGACTGCAGTGGTCTTCAGCGTGAGCGATGCCTGGAAGGGACAGAGTGTTTTGGATAATCCTTCTCTCCCTCGCCCTCGTTTCTCTTCCCTCTGGCTTTCCTTTCGCCCCCAGAGTCAGGTAAGATGTGAAGGATCCGACTAGATTTATTATGTGAGCACGTCTGTATACACGTGTGTGTCTGGATACGGATGTGTTAGGATCTGATTTCCGTGATCATTTGCAGAGACATTTCACCATTTGTATTTTGATGTGCTGGAATATTTTATTTGCTTGGGCTAAAAAGCTAGTTTTCGCTTCCTTTCCTACCTTCTGGGGTTTGAAGTCGTACTTTACACAGTGCTGGAATCCTTTCCCCTTCGATTTTAATGAGGTCACTATCAAACAGCCGCCCACAAAGTGAGCAGAGTAACCCAGGCCTTTACTGGTGCGGAAACTAGAAAGAAATGAAGGGAAAACACACAGCCATCTTTAGCCACACATTTTTTTTTTTTTATGTTGTCTTAAATCTGTCCAACAAAAAGCCTCTTAAATGGATAATAATTTATCAACTTTAAGGCTGTTCCCAAAAGTCAGATGTGAACAGGAGCCTTTAGATAAAATTCCCAAAAGCACTCATCATTCTCTCAAATGTTGAAAAAGATGCTTGTTGTATAAATTAGACTGTGGACAGAAACTGAAAAATGATGCAATTTATCATGCATCATTTTTAATCCTCCCTATAGTGGGAAAAAAAAAAACACAGATACAGATGTCCATGATTCATTCAATGACCAGTTTAAGATAGGGTTTTAAATGAACTAGTAACATAATATTATTTCCTACCAGTAGAGATAAGGCTTGTCCTTGTCTACGTTGATATTGTTAAGGGGATCCATCCGGAGCCATGTGTGGAATGTAAACCCATTCTGGTATGGCCATTTTGCAATCGGGGGTAAAGCTATAGCCTGAAAGCGGAATAAAAAAAAGGTCTTTAGAAATTTCAGTACATCGCCCTCTAACTATGGAACTCCTCCACCGACACACTGATAAAGAGTCAGTGCATGAATGAAAATACCGTACATGACCTTAAAATGATTTGGATATCTTTATTTTATCAGACATGTTATGTTTTCTGTTTAAGCCATCCCCCACAGCTCTGTCTGCAGCGATTTTAAAAAAAATGCACCACAAAATGCACAAATTTTAATTTCCCCCTTTTCAACCCCGATGCCCACTCACCTTACTGGGACTGTCCTTGGTTAAATAGGTTACAGAAACAAGACATGAATAATAAATCGGGTCGTAGTACTTTGAAAACCTTGAATACTTGAAGCGGCTGCCTGACTGCAACCTCAAAAGCTCTGTGTAAACAACCTTGAGGGGCAGCGATAGGTTTTATATATACTCACAGCTGCGTTTTTCCCTGTAAAGCTGAAAAAGGAGTCGGGGCCGGTCCTGTGAGCCATGTACCTCAGCACTGACAGCAGCTTGACTGCGTGACGGGGCTGGGAACAAAAAAACACACATGTGGAGGATTTTTGGTGACCCATGCTGATGTCAGAACAAGCAAACGTTCAAGGACCTAACTTCAAACTTACGGTTCTGCCTTCTAAAAGTGAGCAGGGTCTGTATTTGCTTTGTTCTAAAATTACCTCTCAGGCATATCAGACATCCAAAGAGATTTATTTACGCAGCAGCGCAGTGAGAACTGTCATCTTTGTCGCACTGATTACTGTTCAAGCGCTGCACTCCCAAAATTTCAGATCCTGGTGATATTACGACTACTAACAAGAAAAACCTCACATTTTATGATTTTGTTGGCCATAACATGATAATTTAAAGACCTGCACCCATCCACCCAGTCCCCTTAACACCTCAGCTCTAAGAACTGCCCAGAATGAAAGGAGAGAGGTGCAAATTAGAAGCACAAAATCAACTTGACCCACTTCCTGACAACTTGATTAGTGTCAGTGATTGATGAGTACACTTTTCCTTCTTGCCTCATCTCTCTTCCCTTGTGTCCCCACTGTTTCTGCTTAGATATAGTAAATAGTCTATTACGCTGTTATCAGTAATAGCGGGTAGCTCTACGCCCATGACTGCCGTGCAGCATTAATGCTGATTTATCTGTGTTCGTCTGCCTAATAAGAGCATTGTTCTGTTGGTCAGGGGCTTTAAGTGTTTTGCATTCCTGATCCCGGACGACCGTTGGGGGGATTCTGACTCACCCACTGGCCGTTCTCCCCTTGCAGCTTGCTGAAGAAGATCTTCAGCTCTTTTACTGTGATGCTGTAGCTGGCCAGCACGCCCAACATGTCCACCAGCAGGTCTGTAAAACCAGCAAAGTCAAAAATAGAAACATGTCAGAAGCGTTCAGACAAAAATGACCTAATTACAACAATCTTTATTGACATTTTCAACATATTAATAATACAATGACGCCACAGCCAGGCATCAAAGATAAATTTAAAGACCCCCTACTGCTAAAGTCGCTTTATTTCCTACTAATGGTGATGATGGCATATTGTGACAGATCAGTGACTCGTGCGCACACAAACACGCAAACGAACCTTGGTCTAATCCTACCAGGCTGAAGATGAGTGGCAGTTACACAAAGCTGGTCTTTTTCCTCTTAAATATTAAAGCCGAGCCGTTTGATTCTGACTGACGCAAATACCGGTTAATGGGGATAGGATGAAATGTCTGGATATCAAGAAATGAGTTGGATTAAGCTGCAAGAGTAAAAAGAGCCTAATACTGTCTGTGAAGCTTTTCAGTCTGCAAAGGTCATCTGAAAAAGGTGACTCTGAATACATGAGTGTCTCTTTTAACCTATGAGGGAATTTGGAGGAAAAGACTCTTGTCGCCCAGCAGTTACTGTTGGCTGATATCACCCCTGCTCGCCCGCACAAACCCTCCAGGCCAGCAGCATTCTGGCGGGGGTTCACTGATCCAAACACATTAGGATTAATTCACACTTATTTGCAGATGGGAAACAGACTGAGAAACGAGGGAGGCAGTGATAAACATTGCTTCTTGTTTGCATGGACCATAACGAGGGCAATGGTAATTTTATACACCACAAAGGAACATTTGTAAAATTCCACTGATATTTCAGGTCTGCGTTGTTCCCCCTCCAAACTTAAAACAATAAATATCTCCACCTGCAATCATGCTGTCAGTTGTGGTTATGCGGTCCAGCACTTGCTGGATGAGCCCCACTTCGGTGCACGCCTGCAGGTTGCGGACGCTCTTCTTGAGGATGGCGGTGAAGATGCTCCACACCTCCGCCTGACAGGTGGGCTCACACTTGTCCAGCAGCTCCACCATGCAGCCGATGCTCTCTGGTTCCTGGATGATGAAGTTCATCTCCAGGTCAAACTGGCCTCCAACCAGCTGAGACACAATAGAAGAGAAAGACTTCATTTTCAATCCACATTACAGAGATAACGCTGCAGCCAATTCTTCTTATCAATTTCAAAACGTGACAAAGAAATGCTCTCATTACTATGGAGGCTGCTCACTCTTGCAAAAATCTTTGATCATGCATTAGACATGCTGCATGCCAAGAGGATTAAAGGTCAAAGGAGAAATGCGCCTCTCCTTCATTTTGTATGTCTTGACTGATGCTGCATTTGCTGCATTTCAGCTGGATTAGAGACGCGAAAAGAAAAAAGAATTAGGTCTGAGAGACACCACACTGATGCACACACTGATGTGAGATGCAGGGCAGCAAATAGGAAGCAGGGTGCTGGGACGCCATGCCTGTCTTATAGAACAGGACTAATGCTTTTTGTGTCAGGAAATAAATTGCCAGAGCCATAAATGTCATAATTTGTCTCTTTTTAATAGTTGTGCTGACATTTTTATTATTGAACCCTGCCTAATAGAAAAAGATAAGGAAAATAACAACACTGTTGTCAAATTAATATCACGGGTGAGGCTGTCATGTGTGGTTAATGAATGTAAGATGGTCGTACATGGCCGCACGGGATATGAAAACAATATGATTTGATGCTGGGAATGGAACCTGTCCCAACAAGATGAGTGAGGCTGGATTTACTCTGAACGTGTGTGGATGGGAAATGAGGTCCTGTAATGCAGCTGTGACCACATCCTTTACTGGGGTATAAAGTGATAACGCAGACACACTTTTCACCTTTTGTCCCTTTAACCTTCGCTCGGCGACACCAAAGAACAATAACAGTGAAAACCACCTCGCTGACAGGATCGATTTGTTTTATCCTTCAGGCTGTGCGGTTTATTTCACAGGTGTTTGTGAAAACATTTCCTCATGTCAGAATCAGAACCTGGTGGAAATCTGGGCAAATGTGACATCAGTGTTTTCCCACTGAAAACTGCGATGGCTCAATGCTAATATCCACTAAACCCAAATCATTGTAATTTAAAGAGATGCTGCAGCCACGGATTATTTTTGAAAGCATCAGAGACAAAAAAAAACCCAACAATTAATACAATAGAATATAAATCTATTTTTAGAAATCAAAGATGTCCCACCAGGTGTTACAACCCACAGTCGCCTTGGTTTACCGTCTATTACCGAGTCACTGATCACGCAGATCTCTGCAACACAAAAACATAGATGCTCTGAATAGACGTTAGCTGCCATTTGGCTCCGTAAGATTTGATTTATGAGGCTGACACTTTGAGCGAGTCGCCGATCCATCAGAACGGGCTGACTGATGGCACGAAGAGCAAAGATGAGGAATGGATGCTCGACCACAGCAGGGAACAGCTTATCACGTACACCCAGAATTGACAATACTTCCGGTGTATAAACAGGCTTTAGAAGTGACATTTTGGAAACAGGTGGATGATATGTCTTTTATAAGCTGACAGGCAAGAATAAAAACTGAAATATGTTGTGTCTTTGCTTTGATGTTGCTCAATTTGATCATTTGCATTGTTCTATTTTTGGAACAGGAGTCCAAAGGTTGCCAGTTCCAGCCTCAGCTCCGGCAGAGCTACGCCAGCGTAGCTTTATTGCAGCCAGACACCAGATCCCTGGCGGAGTAACCCGGCCTGGCTGCTCTCCCCTGAGGCCCGCCTGAATTAATCATGGCTGAGCGGACAAGCAGCCACTGGGCCGTAACACAAAGCACAAACAGTCTTCTGTGGGCTCCATGAATAACAACAGTGAAGGATGGCAGGGTCAAATGGTAATACCAGCACCAGAATTTAAAAGCCCCAAGAAAACTTCTCAGGTCACCTGACGCTCATACAATGGTTTCAATACAATGTTATTAATACTTCCTCAAATGTTAATATATCTTACCTAGAGCGTAAATCAATTTGTACAAAATTAGGTTTCAGTCCAGATAAGGGATTCAGCCCTTCCTGCTGATTGGAAAAAAGAAACATGGAAAGAAGGAGCTTTAAGGCCAGGTTAAGAGGAAACTGGTATATTACACCTGGACACTCATTTAACAGGAATAGCATGCATTTATTCTTATATTTTAATAAATAACTACCGTAATTCAGAGGGCGACACTGAATATTGAAGCCATTTTCCTGCAGCAAACAACAACAGATATGAATGAGACCGCAGATCAGAAACAACTGTGTGCGTGTGTTGAGTCGACTGTGTCAAAAGACTCAGAACACTTCAAATTAAATAAATTGTATAAACTGTATGGAGAGTGTCTGTTCTGATAGGACTTCAATAGGACTAAATTAAATGAAAAACAATCAGCTGTTTTAGGAGGTCTTACTGCATAACACGGAAATTTAAAGGTCATACTAAGCTTTGGTTTTCACTTAAATTAATTCCAAACAAATGGGATGTCTGCTCATGCCGTCATCAGCTGCCTACTTCAACAGCTCTTATCAAATCAATGACCCTTCAGCTGTATTTTCTGAGTGGTCCAGCCACGCCATCACAACGCCGACCCCCCCCAATCTCAGAGATCCATAGTATGATCATCTTATGATCACACGTATGCCAGACCCCGGATCTTATGATCGTGTGCTCCTTTCTGCGGATGCCAGGCCCTGCGGAACGCCTGCAGCAGCAGATGGGGAGGTGAACCAAATAATCTGTCCTACACAAATCACTGGAGGGCTGCAGCTCACACGTTTACGGGCTTCCATTGCCAAGTTGTGAAGCAAGATGATTTATATCAAGGATATTTTTCCTAACAATAGAAGTTATTGCAAAGCCAAAAATCACACAAATAAATACATTCTGTTTTTTCTGAAATCTTTGGGATGCAAGAAGATTTTTCTATTATCAGTTGGTGTGTGCATAAACATACCACAAGTGGCCAGTGGAATGTCTTCATCCTGGCCAATTATCTGTCAGGAAATGGAAGACCACCATCTTCCAATGTAAACAACTCACAGCAGTTTAAGAAAAATGGAGGAGAGTTAAAGAAAAACAACTTTTGAATAGATTTTAAACAGTCAGATGACCATTCTGATGGTGCTAAAGGAAATAAAACACAAACAAGTTCAGCAAATCTGAAGGGGACATACATCTGGACTAATAAACAAAACAAAATGTGCTTCTCATGGAGCCTCCAACATGACTCAATTAGAAAAACAAGCCTGCGTGTGGCCATTGCTGCTGCTCTACCTTTGAAAATCAGGGATGGAAACAGAATTGGTGACAATTATACACTCATTGACCATGAAAAACAAGTGGTTCACTCAGCTGCCCGCATTAATTGTAGTTGCACTGCCTGATGTCATCCAATTATGCAAAACCACTCCGCAAACGAATGCTGCTTGTCCAACGTTTGGAATGTGTGCTGGCAGTGATGGACCATGGTTGTTACTCCAGGTCAAGTGGGTGGTGTTGCAGTGGAGTGCCTCACATCGAATAATGTTAATTTGGGCCCTCGTGTATGTTAATGACTCACATCCTTTCATGTTCTTTAAAACCACTGACTGTCAAAAAAACCAGAACACACTTTTTTTTGGATTATATTAGATTTCTTCTGAACCAGTGATTTTTATACCATCTGTTATTCCAATTGTGACTTTATTTTTTTATTTTTTTGCAGCAGCAGTTGAGATGTGAAAAATGTGCTGAAAGCCAACACGAAACTCATTTGGAGCTTTGATTTAAAAATGGTGACAATTCAGATTTGTCATCTGTGTCTATCAGCAGTTTTTATTCCCGTGCAGACAGAAGAACAGCAGCAGGAGGGATATTTTAATAACTGGGTTTCTAAGAATAACTTCATGTCGGCAATCTGCCACCCTTTTGTTTTAAAGAACACTCTTCATTTTTACTCTGTGCTGAATGTGAGGACTGTATCTTGAATCCCATTATTTCTTTTGTTAACGTAATAGCTCAGAATATTAGGTACATTATGCAGAAAACAGCAGCTGGCACAACGATTCTGATTATTTTCAATTTGATGAGAAATGAGAGAATTTTATTTGTGGATGAATTGATAATGGACTGGTTAATGAAACTTATAATGCACTGAAATGAATTTAGGGCAATAATGTTGAGATTAGGACACTGTCTGGAATTTACAAAGATTGTAACTTAAGTTCCAGGGCAGCCACTATTGTCAACAAAAGGAAATGGCTTGTCAGGAAACAGTCCTCATTAGACACCAGGCCTCTGAGAAGCTTTTGCTTTAGAACACTGTTGAGGGACAAATCTGTGGCTTCTGAAATAAGATTTTCAAACTAAAATTTATGCATGACGGCAATCCATCGACTTTCTACTTCAGGAAATCTTTATGTCGCCTCTGCCTGGAATAAGATGTCGAATATTCACAAGGTTTGTGTGGAAGAATGAATTTTCAAAGTTACTGCGAGGCTGCTACCGGATATCTGACGTGGATGAGGGTTTGATCGGGAGGGAAACCATTTCAGCGCGTGACACAGCGCTTCAGTTTGGCTCAGGGACAAATGATAAAAATAACTAGATCGGGAAGGTAAACAGGGACAGAGCTTAAGGAAGATTGAGTTCCACAGCATGTTACAAAGAATCATTCCAACATGGTGGACCCACACTGAAGAGTGAGAGCGTGCAACTGTTCCAATGTAGTGCTCTTAGAAAACATAAATCTACTGTCATGTTTATGAATGTCATAGGAATAGACGATTCCTCGGGGTAAGCAAACTTTTCTGGTGAACCTTGACGACTTAATTCAACTGAACATTCAGGATGCAAAATGCCAAAATGACATCTCTGTCGATGTGAACAGACGTGACCTTTTAACATTTGTTCTGAGTCGGTTTGGAAGCAGGTGCTTCCTGTCTGATGGGCCCGTCAGTGCATGACACGGCCTGATGCTGCGAAAGGTAACATTTACAGGTTACTGCATCCATCCTAAAAGATCCATCTTGAAGAAATGTCTCATGGAAATAACTATTTATACTACATGAATGCCCTTTAATGTCATCCCACTATGAAAGGAGGTCAAATTGATCCAGATCATCTCTGAATGTGTGTTCTCGCCGTACGTAAGCATCATATGATGACTTGCCAAGAGACCCCTCCCCTGGAAAGACCCCTCCCTCTTCATCTTCAAGATGAAGATCTGGGATCTGGGATTTACTTGAGGGCATTTGATAGACTATTATCATATATATTGTAAGAATAAAGTAACATCCAATTCAAGAACCTCGGTCATCAATGGATCAAAAAAGATCTCTAAATTGCAGTCAGGGCAGCAGATTGAGATAACCAACAAGAAACGTTAAATGGATGAGAAAGCTAAATTATGACATGTGACTCAATAAACACAAGGAAGATGCCACAGGCTGTTGTTGGGGACGGGAGGGGGGATACGCTTAATGGTCTCAATTGTGTCCATCTCCAACACTCCTTTGACACAAATGGTCTTGTGTCTGCAGTGAAACATAGTTGTCACTTATTTATCAAATGAGGCAGCTAAGATTGCAACAAGCACTAAAACCAACTGCTTATCAAGCAAACAAAGCAGTCGCTGCAGGCATCAAGAACCGGGAGGGAATAACATCCTACGCCCATTACTCTCAGGTCAGAGTTAGCATTACGACAGTAATGGGATTAAAATTACAAGGACAAAACAGTGTTTTGTTCCACCCATTTAAATCAAAGTCTCTGCTATAGTGGTTTGTTTAAATTCAGCCAGCCAGGGGGAAGATTCGCTGCTCAAAACTTCCTGAAACAACCGGCAGTGTCGTGTAAAAATGCTTTATTGAGCTGGCAGTGGCACTGTTTATAGAAGAACCAAGGAGGAGTGATGTAGGCCAAGACAGAGAATGCATTATAGTCCAGTTTCCTGACAAAGAAGCATGAATTCGCTGCAGCTATTGTTGCAGAGGGGGTGGGAAGTGCATGGGGCTGATTCTTCTACTTAAGAATTGGTACAAATGAGAAGGAGTCATTTTATTTTAACTGCCCTATTTTAACTGCCCTTAACTGCCTTTAAATGCCCCGTGTTTCTTTGTTCCCTGAAGCTTGCCATCGTAACACTTTCAATACATTTTTTTAAAGCAAGAAAAAAGTGTTTTCATGTCGGTCAAACTCAAAAATGTCATATGTTCCCTGTATTTGCCATTTTTATCTTTTAAGGCAGTAAATTGGAAACAGCTGAACAAAAAATACTGTTAAAGTGATTTCCATATGCAAAAAAAGGTATTAGACACCAAAAAAGGGCAACAAGTGGAAAATGTAACAAGTATCGGAATGTCTGGTCAATGATTTGAGTCTTTCAAACTGATCATTTAAAAATAAATAAATAAAAAGTTTTCTCAGAACTGTGGACATCAGCAGCAATGTGGTGACAATGAAAACTAGAAAAGGTTACAAAACATAACACAGCAAAGATAAATGTCAAACACATGCAGAACAGTCCAAATATTTGCAGGCCCATAGCGCCTCTCATTAGGCTAATGCTGGCTATGCTTCACAAAGAACCATCAGAAAGACTTCAGTACAAAAAAAACCTCATCAGTACGTCCGATATGATACCGTCTCCTCTTTGGTGCACTGACTCTTTATTGCATGAGTCAAAACCTGCAATAACTCCCATTTTTTTTCAAATGGTATATTTGGAAACAGTATTATGTCTAACTTTGGAGTTTCATCACTTTAACTTTATATCATAGTAAACCTATAAATCAATGTAAACCCAGCTTGTGGAAGATTGTGTTCCTGCTGCTGAGAAAATGGTGAAGATTCCACGACTCCTAATGTATTCTTTTATGCAGGTTTTAATTGTTATTTGCTTGTTGCTACAGTAAATTAAGTGTAGCTTTTTGAAACCAGTTTGAGCAGTATCCAAGCCAGTCAAACCTGCATGCCCCACCTCCAGGATGGTCAGCGTGACGACTGTTCAAACCATTTAGAGATGACTGGTATCTTTAAAAAATAAAATAAAATAAAATAAATAATGAAAATTTAAAATAAACCAGATCATTTGGCAGTAATAAACAACCGCTTTTAACAAGAGAGGAGAGGATAAATGTGTGACCACAGAACTGGGCTGATGCGACAGATAGCTGAGGGATGGAGATAGTGTTTCATTCATGTGTCAGATTAGAGGAGTCTTTGTTATAGCCACAGAGGGCAGAGCGTGCCCAGAGGACGGACAAGGACTGCCCTCACTCCCCTGCAGCTTTTGTTAAGTGTGCAACTGTTAGTGCAACCGGGGAGTTAGTTTGCCTTATTTTTCTGACTTCGTTTGTGCCTCTTTGAGATGCTGGCAGGGAAGTGCCATCTTACTCGTTAATGTCATGCATGTGACCCCTGTACCCCCTAGCTAAAGAACAAAGACGCCGAGGTCAAAGATGTAGAAGAATCTGCAGAACTAGGCAAACATAACTGCTCAGATGACTGCACGCTACATGCACAGCAATGATGCAGGGTTCTGCACCAAGCCTACATATACAATCATGAATCGCCTTCAGCCTTTTCTTCCTATTAAAATGTCTCCACATTCTGACAAGAGAAACACACAGTAACGATCAAAAATACAGCACGCACTATGCGAGTGAGACTTTGTGTACTCGGTGTGAGTCTTGCGTCATAGTTGTACTCCCACAATGTCACTTTAATCAGCTGCATTAAAGAGGTGATGCTGCAGTGGAAAAGCAACCACTTGATATTACACGCTGGTAAATAACAAATCGAAATTTAATTTACTCCCGTGTTATTTTAGAGGAAGGAATAAGCACAAGAGCTGCATATTAAAACAGCAAAGGTGAAATTTTAGGGCATCTGGGCAAAAAAATGACTTAAAAACCAGAAGGTGTAGTAATTCTGAAGGCAAATATGACGTAAACATGCACAAACCACAAATAAAGTATGGAAAATTCAATTTAACCACTTTAAAAACCTGATAGAGGACATAATAAATACAGCATTTTTGCTATATTCTCCCTGGGGTTGTGTAGAAAAGAGTTCAAAAGAGGTACAGAAAGAGTATTTAAAGCAGCGGAACAAAGATGCAGCTTGCAACAGTTAATTTGAGATGGGCCATCACAGAGGAGGATCCTCTGTGTCGAAGCGATTAGATGATAGCAGGCAAAAACTCGCCATCAAACAGATGCTGGTAGAGAGAGAAGGAGGCCAAACTAATATGCCTATTTTCTATGCAGCTGCCACTTAAAAAAAAGGAACCATTTAGGATTAAATTACTAAATTACTTTTAAACCACTGCAACAATCTAATATACTGTATACTTGCCAAAACATTTTTATTTGGATTTCTAAAGCATTTCCTTCATGAGTATGCAAAATATTAATAATTAATCAGACTGCCATTTTATAAATAGTTAAGTAATATAGTAGAATTATTTAGATTGAGGCGCTGGGATGTAGACTATTCTTTTATTCCTCTGATTAAAAATGTATCACCCAGTTACTTCATGTTATAATTTTGGCATAAAAATGTTATACAAGTAAATAATACAATGAACTCAACAATGGGCAACAAAGGCAGCTTTGGTTTCTGCTGCTGTTGGAAAAGCCAGCAGCCAAACACATGACTGTGATTGGAGGTGAAGCCACCTATAAACGAGGTGGGGCAATGAACCTGGAAGTAATGCAGCTTTACATTAGTCAATGGTTTACAGACTCAACAACAAGCTCTCCGCTAACATAAATGTGCTTTTTTTCAGTCTTGCTGCTCATTATCAACAAGTTCTTATTAGACTCTCAAAAGTAATAGCACTTTTTGGGTCATAATAGAGTAGTGTGTAGTTTAAGCCATTGTATTTACTTAAATAAATCACTTCCAATCATGACCTAATAAACTCTAACCTTTGCCCTCGTTAAGATAACCCCGCCTTAGCGCGTCAACTGGAAATGACATCACGGGAGATGGATTCATCAGTCATCGGCATCTCACGCAGCCTTCAGTGTGGTACTCTTGTTGCAACGGCGCAGGATTCACACTTCCTGTGCAACTGTGGAGCACCGAGTCTCGGTCTGACTGCATTTCACATGCTTTGAAATGCACAGGCGACATGTGACCGGTGAAGTCAAACATTTACCAGGCCCATTCTCCCTGTGTGCTTTTCTCAAGACCTGGCACATCGAATTAGAGCTGAAACGCCAGCGACCGTTGGACTCCTGCATGACAGGCAGGCAGAAGGCTTTAGCTTTGTCTAGCATGCGAGATATTGCCTATCTCAGCACCGCAACAACAAAGCACATGCATCAAGCAAATGCTAACTCTAGCAACCCACCCACTGTCCAACTTTTGGAATTCAAATGCTTAATCTTGGAAAATGTGAAATAAAAATGCTGAGGCTTGCAGAGTGATGTGAATTAAAGTGATAAAATAGTATAATTTGTTACAGCGACTGGAATAATTCTACTTCAAATACTGCGCGTACCCCTGGCCTGAAGTCTGACTGTGAACATCTATAGCAGGAGAAGCTTCAGAGCTAAAAGTGCATGACGACTGAATCTTTAGCGGAAAAATACAAACACCCCAGGAGACGAAGAATGATATTTACATGACAACAAGATCTTATCAAAGTCAGGCTTTTGGTCTACATTATCAGCACCTGCAATTTACTTGTTCCACCCAGAATTTCAGGTCTTTTTCCATTTCTAAAGTCTGACTATTGTTAATTAAAACAGTGCAACATTATTTTCAGCCACTGGTTCTTCCACGTTAGGTGTTGGGAGTTTATCCCCACTGAGGCATGACTAAACCCTGGACAATCAACAGTCCACAGCTCTGCCTTGATAATTTCTTAGGAATATACATCACAGAGCTAAATTAGCCCTGAAAATGCCTACAAACGAAATACTGAGAAGACAGCGACTACCATCCCAACATGAACTACCGAAGAAAAAAACAAGAAAGCCTGAAAATTAAGACCACAATTTTCATTTTGAACCAGACAAACCATGTAGTTATCATGCTGACCCCGTCACAGGTTTACTGGTGGATGATGGGAGTTCTGTGGTCTATGCAACATTACAGCCTCATAAGGAGAAAATGCTGGTGTCTCCAGTTTCATTTGGCTGGAATGTGGGGGTTGGTGTTGGAGAACAGTCTGACTACAGGCATGGAGGATGAGCCTCCCTTTTCTCTGATAAAGCCTCCGCTGTGTTGCCAGTGACAAAGCTGTTTTGCAGGTTCCACCTTGCACGTTACACTTCCCTGTTCAGTCTGGACAGTTTCATTCATTGAGATTGCAGCAGCTCAAAAGTCACTGCAGCTGAAGAGATATCAGTGCTGCAGACAGACCGAGCTGCATCAGGATTTTCAAATGGCCAACAGGTACTAAACCTACAACCCATTAACTCGGCTTAGCCTGGATCTGCCACAAAAAGCTCTTTCCACACATCTTTTCGAACATGACTCTTTCCACCTGCGTGTCAAATTTAACTAGATAATCTTTTTGTAATCTGAGAAAAAAACAAATGATGAAAGAAATATGTGGAATAACACAATGCCTAAGAAAACCAATATACGTATTCAGAATGTAGGAGTGTCTAACATTGGTTAGTATTTAGGTTAATCATGTCACCTTCCTCAGGGTGTCTGATCTAAACGTCTAATCTCACTGTCCGTAATGCAGCGTGACGGTGCTATCCATCCATCCATCCATCCATCCAAGGCCTATTCCAAGCTTTCATAATCAGCTTACCAGGTTGAACGCCGTCTCCACGATGTCCCTGTTGGAAACTTCTCCAACTTCCACCAGGCCAGCAAGCACGGCGAATTTCATCTTGATTCCCCTGATGGGTATTCCAGGGTTGAGCGCCATGGCGCCCGATCTCCCGTCCTTTCCCTCACCTGCTGTCTCCATGGCTGGGGGAAGGCAGGAAGGTCGGGGGAGGTGGCGGTGGCGGTCACAGGTAAAGCACCTGTTCACCGACGGTCACAGAGGAGCCCAAATCGGAAGAGAAAGTGGGATCTATCTCACCTTCAGCTGAATCGTTGATAGTCTACAGACACGCAAATTAAAGATCTTCCTCCCCATCCAAGACAGTTTAAAGATCGAGCCCAGAAAGTGGGTAAATAATATTCTTTAGCTGCTGACGGTCTGGAAATGTCACCGAAGAACTCCGTCTCTGCTCCGTAACTTGATAAGAGGCGGCTGGGATAACACCATTAAAAGCCGCCAGGACAGTAGTTGGAGCTCACAAGGACAGAAAAGGCGAGAACTTGCAAGCAACCTGGTTTCTCCTCCGGTCGGTCAAATGGAAAACTGGGATCCAGTGACTTTGTTATCTCCGCACAGCCGTGGAAGTTGCTACTGAGTCCAGACACTTGACAGGTAGCGCGCCTGGAAGCAGCGAAAACTCACAAACTGGAGGGGGGATAGGTCCGTCACCAGCCTCGGGAAAAGTCGACGAGGGTCTGAGGTCCTCTCGGTCACCGCCGTCCAGTTCAGCAGACTCGCTCGTTGTCAGTTGAGCCAGCTGCGCTGCGTTCTCTTCCTGATTTACCCCAGTAGCTTCAGCTCGTCAGCGCCATGACAGTGGAGCCCTTGAGTGTGCTGCGCATGCGCAGTGGAGAGCCGCGTCTGTGCGGCTGAGAGGCAGGTGAGGTGCTCAGGTGGCCTTTCCAGTAGCATACTGGGACTAAGATTTCACAATAAAATAAGTATGTGTGTTCCTTGATAAGGTTTTGTATAATTTGAGATTTGATAAGCGGGAATAATAAAATATATTGTGGTATTAGAAAGCCAGTGGTGTGCATTATATTCAGAATTATATAGGGACGAAAATGCAACTCTAACAGACTTATTGTGTGTATTCTTTGTCATTGTTTGAGTCCTCTCTTAGCAGTATGAATAATGATCTGGCTAAGCTATTGGATGTGACAGCACTTTCAGTCATGTAAGTCAACATTCATTGAGGCAATATTTCTTCAACACTTCGGTTCATTTCCACCACTGGATCTGATCCTTGGCAGGAAAAACTAGCTGGGGCAGATGAGTTATAGTGTTGCTTTCTTTAAAAAAAAAAAATGCATTTAAACTGTCTGAGCACCTTCAGTCACAACATATTAAAATAATAATACAAATATTGAACAATTAGTTGTGCACCACGTCAATATTCATTTACAAAATGATGCATACAACCCATAAAGAAAATATAATATGTAGTAACACTTTATCTTTAAAAGGTCTCATGATTTAAGCTGTGAGTATGCAGAAAGGTGGCTGAGTTTGTTTAACTGCAGCATAGCATCACCCTGACAGATGTCTGCGTCCTGCGGCTGTAGAACCCAAATGTTAAAGTAAAGCGACAGCTCTGCTTTGCTTGCCTTTTTAAATTAGCACAAACAACTCATGCCACGTAAGATATTTACATACTGTAGATGGAGGTTCCTCTCTGTTACTGCATAGGCACTACATCATCAAGTCTCCACCAGCAGATTATGTGCATTAATCAGCACACTTCTTTTGCAGCAGGGCCGAGAGGGCTGTTGCCAGATAGGCAGCTGGCGTCACCTTTACTGTTGACCTCCCAATAAAGTGTAGCGGTTCCCTAAGGGAACCTGGGAGTCATGGAAGCCAGCAGCACAACCCATGAGACACAGGCCTTCTCTCTGATGTAATGACCTGAAATTATCAGTCGTTCACTGCAGCCTGAAGGTAGATCTTCCTAAATAAAGCTTTAAAACACTTTTACTGACCTCTGAATCAAACATGGAGTATTGCCTTTTTTTTTTTTTTTTTTTTTTTTTTTTTAT
>BJFM01001784.1:211622-253043 GCA_016586285.1 Arothron firmamentum
CCAAAAAAACAACAACCCACAAATCATTAAAATAAATTATTTCATCTTTCCAACTCATCAAGTCTGTCATTATGTAACCCAATCTTAATTATATATTAAGCAGACAGCTTTAGCAGGGGCTACAGGAGAATTGTCATCATGGTCTTGTGCATACTTTCAACCAGCTGAGCAGCACAAAGGAAGGGGAGTAAACAAAAATATGTTGCAACAAATAGATGAGACTCATTGGAGAGAGTTGTCTGGCATGAAAGTGCAATTCAAGGGAGACAGCTCAGAGGAGGTGCCAAAGGGTTTGGAGTTTTGAAAAAGAGAATCAACCTCCAAGATCCAGCATCTGTTAAAAAAAATAATTTTTTTTAATTAGGACGTGTTAATTTATCATGAATTTTAATAAGGGCATTTTTTTAAATGAACAGGAGTTTCAGATGATGACTTGTTCAATAAGTAAAGAGAAAGGCAAACTGCAGCAATATGTCTTATTTTGTGTATTTATTGATTGCATTTCTATTTATTTTTGTTGAATGTGCAATGTTTGTCAATGTATGATAAGGTACACACCCACATAACGTATTCACATGTCCACAGGTTTTACCTGTTCAAAGAGCTAACGTTTTCTAACATATCAATCTTGAGGCTAGTTTTGAATAAATTAAAAATGCTTTATGTTGAATGATGATAACCGCGTGTGTTCTCAGGATTGTGTAATGTATTGTTTAACCGGTGACGTATAAATGTTTGGTCACTGTGGGGCGCTGCTGTGCTATTATGTTGTTATTATTGATGAGTTGATTAAGTGAAGAAGACGTCAACCAACTCTCTCTTGATGTCCTGTAACAGTGTCAACATCAATGTGTCAGCATCTTTTGATAAACACGTCGTGCCCATATAAGAATCATTATCCATCCTATTTCTCCTGACGCATTGTGCTGTGACAAGTATAAACGAAGTAAAACTCAACACTTTAAATTTCCATTTTACAGATTGTCACATAATAATTTGAACTAACCTTTTTTTTCTTCCTAGTACTAAAGTATATGGTTATAAAATTAATATTTTAACCTGATTTATATGTATTAATATATTCAGTAGTGATGTTCAGTTTTGCAGAGGGATCATTTTTCAAAGTTTGGCATAAAAAAAAGTGAGCCCTTAAAGACTTAAATGTATATCTAAGCTCTCAACATGTTAACAATAAAATAATCAAATTTTGTTAACTCAGTTATATATACATTTCTTTCAATTTCAGTCTGAAATAATTTCACAAGCAAGTAATTTAGTTACACATATATTTAAAAAATTTTATATTAAAATTTAGCCGCTTGCCAACAGAGGGTACTAATGTATCTACAGAATCTCGCGAGACAAGACAAATCTCAAATCCCCTGTCTTTCCCTTTATGTCTCGCGAGAGTTCCTTCTTCCTCCTCTTTCACTCCCTGTAGCCAACATGGCAGTCGGCAAGAATAAGAGGCTGACCAAAGGCGGCAAAAAAGGTGCCAAAAAGAAGATGTAAGTAGGAAATTTGTATATTGTTATAAGAAACAATCTTTGTCTTTTCCATCGGTACGATAGATTTTAATTACTTGTGTACGATGGGCCCGATTTTGAATAGATGTTACAAGGCCACTGCTAATGCCCGCATCGCCGGCCTCTGTGTCGGTGGAGGGGTTTTTGAAGTGCGTCGTTCCTGTGATAATTTGTCATGAACTAACATAAGTAAAGGCTAGTTGTAGTTCTTATTTTACCTTGTTTCTATGCAACAAAGATGATGTGTTTTTACAAGTGTGAACGGTTACCATTATTTTGTGTTTAGTCTATGCTAGCATGTGTTTAGCTGAGCTTAACTTAGCTAGCTGTCAATATAGTAGCAAAACTTGTTCTCTAACGGGTTTATGAATGAATTTGTTATCAAATCTGATACAGTACACCAAAACCGTCCTGCAGGACGTATTAATTACCAGTAACAATGTGCTTATTACCTGCATGCTCGGTAGCAAATGCTCAGCCAAGCCAGTCTGGTCTATTAAGTTGTGCAGATAAATGAATTCCTCTTCATTTTGCAGTGTGGACCCGTTCTCCAAGAAGGACTGGTATGATGTCAAGGCACCAGCCATGTTCAACATCCGCAATCTGGGCAAGACCTTGGTCACTAGGACTCAGGGAACCAGTAAGTTTACATGAAACAAATCCATCGTACACTATATTGTTCATAGCATATTAAAAGAAGTAATGAAACTGTAAGATTTTTTGAACCGTATAAACTTAAGTTTGTTGAATACATCTAGTTTCTGTATCCAGTGATGGCTGCTTGTAACTCAGAATTGTCATTGCTTTCAATCTTTTAGGAATCGCCTCTGATGGTCTCAAGGGCCGAGTGTACGAGGTGAGCCTTGCTGACCTGCAGAACGATGAGGTGGCCTTCCGTAAGTTCAAGCTCATCACTGAGGATGTTCAGGGCAAAAACTGTCTCACCAACTTCCATGGCATGGACCTGACCCGTGACAAGATGTGCTCCATGGTCAAGAAATGGCAGGTAGGTCATGTTGTGCAAGGTGTACTTTAGCCAGTACGTATTGGAACTTGGTTTGAAACAGGGTTAGGGTTGAACCTCTCAGCTGATCATGATCTGGTGTCTGACTGGAATACAGTCTTGACTGTTGTTTTCTCATCTCATACTTTAAGCATGGTATCTTATTTTATTTATTTTACTAAGTGTAAGGTTAAAAGCAACCACTAATTAAATTGTAATCACTGAAGGATTTGTTACAAATTTTAATATAACTGTCTCTCTTTTGGCTCAGATTTAGGATTATTTATTTTGAGTGTTTTTGAGATCCGCTTATGAAGTCTTGTGTACTGAGCACCAACTGAAGAATTCTGTACACATTGAAATGGAGGACTTAAAAAGATACGAAGTTGTCACTTTGATTTTGGAGCAAACTGGTGCTAATGTTGATTGATCCGTTTGCGTTCAGACCATGATCGAAGCCCACGTGGACGTGAAGACCACCGATGGCTACCTCCTGCGTCTGTTCTGTGTTGGTTTCACAAAGAGGCGCAACAACCAGATCAGGAAAACATCCTACGCCCAGCACCAGCAGGTCCGCCAGATCCGCAAGAAGATGATGGAGATCATGACCCGCGAAGTTCAGACCAATGATCTGAAGGAAGTTGTCAACAAGCTGTAAGTTTCACTTTTCTGTGCTTCAGTTGTTAGAATGCAGTCAGTGTCTTGAATCTGAAAATGTTCTACAGTGAAAATTTGTGGAAAACAGATTTATTTGGCATTGGAAACATTTCTCATGAGATTTGCTGTTATGCTAACCTTTTGAAGGATGCTGTGTAAATTATTAACACAGTGGAAGCTGTGATACATCTGCTTTGTCTTTAATGTTGAATATATACACAGTGACAGCAACACATTATTCTTGAAAATGTCATTCAACCTTGCTGCAAAGATGGAATGATTGCTAGTGTTTATCATACCTCATCTATGTAAGCATTGCTTGGGCATAGTTAGAAAAAAAGACTAAATATTTATACCAGTTGGCAAATGTGAGATTTTTACAGACTATTGCAAGTTAAGTGCAGTTGATTTTTATCTGAGTGGTGCATTCATCACACATACTGTCGTGTTTCAGAATTCCTGACAGTATTGGCAAGGACATCGAGAAGGCCTGCCAGTCCATCTACCCTCTACACGACGTTTATGTCCGCAAGGTCAAGATGCTCAAGAAGCCCAAGTTTGAGTGTAAGTGGTCAACGTTGATAAAACTCTTGGGTCAGGAACATGTGATGACCAAATGTTTTGGTCCCAGCTGATAACATTACCATTTTGATCACGTAGTAACTCCCTCATGGGAAGAGCAAAAATGTTACATGAAAATTGAAGAGATGCCAAAACAAGTTTTGTTCTTTTACAGTGGGCAAACTGATGGAGCTCCACGGTGAAGGTGGGGCAGGCAGTGCTGCAAAGGCACCCGGTGATGACACTGGAGCCAAGGTGGAGAGGGCTGATGGTTATGAGCCCCCCATCCAGGAGTCAGTTTAAAGACACCCTGACAGATTTAATAAAAAATGTAAATGACCAGACTGAGCTGTCTGTGTTTACTTCGGTACTGGTTCATAGCTTTGATAAATTTTCCTTTAGTGTACATCTATAGGTACATTACTGGGAGTTGAGAGTTGGAACGCCTTTCCTTTTATAGCTGGGGGGGTAATTAAAGAAACCACTAGATGGCGCAAATGTTCAATAGATCAGAAAGCTTCAAGTTTATTTACCATGAAAAAGTTTAAGCAGCAGGTGGAAGGTTTAACATTGAGTTCAATTAATGTCACATCTGCTGCTGAAGGCACAGCTTCAAGAGTTCCAGTCAAGGGATCTATTAAAGTACTTGGATGTAATTTTTGGGAACCAGAGCCCGTTTCCCTCTCAAGTCACCCAGGAACCACTCTTCATCGATGGACTCCAGATTGGTTATTATATCTCCAACCTAAGAAAGAGGCCAGCATAAAATTGCTCTAATGCTTGATTGAACCCCCCCCCCCAAAAAAACCCCTTCATACCTGCAGGGAGAGTTCCTCATCGTTGTCTGAGGTGAAGTTGTACAAAGCTCTGCCTCTTACACCAACAGCAGCTTCAATCTTGTCTTCAGGAGGCTGGTGGCCTAGTTGAAAGACAAATTGTATTAATCCTTAAAAATTATAGGTACATTTGTCAGTTCTTGATACTTTGAATTTTTAAAATGTTTTGATAAAATATTTGTAATGCTCAAATCAATGAGCATGCTGGGATACACCTGACTGGGACATGATTCAGAGGGTCAGTATAAATGCCAAATGCGCAAAATGGATTCTCATTGATCATTTATATCAATAAGCTGGATGACTGGACAGGTTATGATAAAACAGGCTAAACTAGGACAGTTATAAATGAGAGATGCTAAGACTGATGAGCAAAAACGGTGCAGAGCACAAATGTTAAACACATGACAGAAAACTGTCTTTATAATTTGAAGTATTTCAGACATTTCTGACAGCTCATCAACTGACTGGGGGGAACATCTTACCTGTGCTCTCAACAAAAGCCCTGGGGAAAATGCCCTCTCTGCCATTGAGTCGACCGCAGCTCCAGCCAGAATCAATGTGCTGGCTGACCAGAATGTGATCTCCCTGCTGAAAGGACAGGTCTCCGTCTGCATTCCCGGCAAAGTCGTACAGAGCCACCACCCACTCCACGCCAGCCGGAGAAGCCTACAGAGTGAACAGAGGTGATGGAGCTGCTGGTAAAACAAATACGAGAACCGGTACAACGAGTGGCGTGGCAAAACCGCCACGCTCGCTGTTTACAGAAATATCGGATACCTGAGCAGGTTTGGCAGCCTCGGGCGTGTTGTTGGGCTGCCTCTGCTGCTGACTCGAGGGTGGAGGCAGATCTTCGATGACCTCTACAAAGTTTAGAGGGAAAATGCCGATGAAGGTGCCCAGCTGCCCCCGGGCCCAGTCCTGTCCGACGTAGGCCTTCAGTTGGATCACGTCCCCCTCAGAGAACGACAGCTCGTCGCTGTGCTCCCCCTCAAAGTCGAACCGCGCCACGCACCTCGGACCACTTTGGGAGATGAAAAATTCAAGAGATGAGGTCAATTATTTAATTCAAAACCCAAAGACAATCAAAGCAGTACCTGACTGTTGCTGCTGGTGGCATCGTTTTCCGTGCAGGAAGAGATCTGGGTGAATTTGACTGAAAATGAAAATAATTTTTTAGTAAAATTCTTCAGTCGTGACTGAGTTTTGTCCCACTTATTTAACCAAGGTATTATATTTTGTAGATACATCAGTGAATTATTAATGGAACTCACCAGGGTTTTGACGTAACTGATAGGGAAGAACCCAGAAGATCCTCTGCAGGTTCCTCTGTACCACTCTGTGTCCACCTGCTCCACTGTGGTCACAATATCTCCTGCTCTCAGACTCAGCTCTCCTGGACCTTCTGTGGAAAAGCATGAACCACTTAATGAAACACAAACTGAAAACTATTCGTGAAGCTTGATTGAAACAAATTTTATCCGGAAAAAGACCATTATTAATCTGTATTACGGTTAGCATATTTCTCTCCTGCTTCATGTGTGCAGGTCCAAAGTTTGTTTGATTCTCTCCAGTTTGTTTCATCTGTGCAGTGATGACATCATTTCTTGATGAGCAGCAGAGAGGGAATATTTTATCATTTGAGTAATCTCAGCTGCTATGAAGCGTGTTTTTCCTCACAGAATCATATTTTATGAACATATTAAGAGGTTCGTGAAGTATCATTCATCATTTTAATCAAGGGAACCTCACAGTGATGGTGTGATTTGAAATTAGCTTGAATTACGTCAAGATTTCTATTGCATGCAAGTTCTGAGTAATTCATAACCTTGTTTTGCTTTCATATGTCTTACCTGGACTAAAATCATATACAGCCTGAACAACGAGCCCGTTGTCAGCGTACTGAAGGAATGGAAAAAGAGGTCAGAGCGAACAGAACACCACAGAGCAAACGTGTGATTGAGACAAACGCAGGTGCAAATGAGGATGAATACCTGTGGCGGTAACAAATCTGCTGCAGAGTTGAGGGGAGTTACGACCTTCATGTGTGACTTGTGGACTCTTCCTCTGTCCTTGCCGACCTGACACTCAAACGTGTTGTGGTCAATCTCCTCTATGAGCAGGAGCACCTCGTTTTTCTGTTGGCAAGTTAAGTACAATTAACCTATAGATGGTGTCAAACATTTCCAGAAGTTGGGCTGGTGAAAATGTGTTTCCTGACCTGGAATGACAGCTCTTTCATTTGACTCCCGCCATAGTCGATGGTGGCGATCCCATGTGGAAGCTGAAGCTGGTTCAGGAAGAAGAAGCCGCCATTAAAAACATCTGTTAATTATGGGAGGGATACAGCCTGAGGGGGAGTTCTCTCACGGTGTATTTGTTGTAGAGACGGTGGCCTGGGTTGGGCCTGGGAGGCAGGACCAGGCCTTTCCTCTGGGACTGCTTGTTTGCAGGAGTGTCCCATGATGCCGAGTGGGATCGCCCTGCGCTCTGAATGCTGGGCGGGGGCGGTCTTCCCGGGCCTGTTTTGGCTGGAGGGGGGCGGGGAGGAAGGGATTTGGTTTTATTCAGTCTCCTGGGGGGGAAACCATCACCGGGTTAGGTAGGAAAGGACCAGGACCATACCAGAATCTTACTGCTCTACTGTCTTACCGGGGTGGCAGCACTAACTGTCCGACTGGTTTCTGAGCAGGAAGAGGAGGGGGATTGTCCTCAGTAATATCTGGCAATGAGAGGAGGTCTGGCTTCAGTCCTTTAACACTCAGATGGTGTTCACTGTGGATGAGCGGAGGAAGGACTCACATGCATCAGACTTGCTGGGGACCCGGATAGTTGTTGGTCTCCGTGTTCCACTTGGTTTGGTGACAGAGCTTCTGTTGATCGGGATGTTATCTAAAAAACACGAGTCCAGCACTTATGCAAGGCAAAGAACACGGATGGAACTTAAACTATGAATGTAATTGTTGCTCTAAAAGTAATGGATGCACTAATCGATCAAGCATACTGGCCATCTTCTTGTAAACATCAACAGTGAAAGCTAAAATGCTAACAAAACTAAAACACGGACCAATGATTTATTATGACAATTCACACATTGTGCAAGGGAGATTCTCCTACTCACTCGACGGGCTGTCCACATGCTGGTTCTCTTGGAGCACAGAAGTGGAGTTGTGGTTGTTTATGTTAAGGTTGGGTTTCAGCGGTTGCTTGGCAGGCTTCACTGGAGGAACTGGCAAAGGGTCCTCGTCGTACACGCAGCTGGATCTGGTCAGTTTAGGAGGATGCGATCTGTTTGGGGTGGTCCCTTTGCTGTGTAAAGTCTCCAGTTCTGCTTTAATGGACAGGCCCACAGGTTTCTTTGGGGGCTGGGGTTTGGGTGCTGATGCAGGGGCGTTGTCCATATGTGAGACATTTTGACTGTCATTATCCACACTGTGGTGAAACTGAGGTTTGAGAGCTACTGAGGGTTTAGCAGCAACTGGGGGTCTGTTTCTGGGTTCAGGTTCTGGTTTAGCCGGCTCAGTGGCCTCCGCTGGGCCGCCCTGGCTCTCAAAGGCCTGGATCCGAGCCTGGATATTGCGATGACTGCTGCTCATCTCGCCACCAGCATCCTCCCCTCCCGTTACACTGTCTGCTGCGTCGCTGTTCTCCACAGACTCGTTTCCCAGGTTAAACACCTCCGGCAGCTTATTGAAATTCTTATTCGAGGTGGATTCTCCCGGATCAGAGGAAACGGTGTCAGGATTCTTGTCCAGCTGGACTAAATCGTGACCCTCGTTTTCCTCTGCCGTTGGTTGTTTTCGTTGTTTTGAACGTGGAAGTGGAATAGGTACTTGACGCTGTTCTGGGTGTGAAGATGTTTCAGGAGCAACAGCACATAAAGGTTCTTTAATAAGGTTCCAGTGTACTGTGACTGATCTGGTGCATGCAGGAGAATCTGATCGATGGTGCTGATCTTTATCCAACTGGACGCCACTTGGCTCTTTTGTTTCTAACTTTTCATTTGTGGGCGCAGCAATTTCAGGACTTGGCTTTCTGCCCGCTGACTTCGGCAGCGAAGGTCTCGGGGGTTTCTTGGGCTTTTTACCTGGAAAGATGAGGAGTGAACTTTAGAACCGAGAGCCTGTCACAGGGACCTTCACTTTTAATCCGGCATCACGCCTCACCAGCTGGTCTTTCCTTTGGACCAACGTTGCACTCTGGGACGTTGGTGGACGTGTTCCCCTTCACCAGGACAGTTGGTGTCGCACTAGTGGTGGTGCCAGAGGTCCGACGGGGGGCTGCAATGGGCCTCTCTCCGTGTACTTCCCAGGTCTTCTCTTGAACCACCTGATCATATGATGGTGGGGGCTAAGTTGTGGAAAAGAGATGCATTCAAACAACTGCACATCTTTGGATAATCCCATTGCTTCTGGCAGAATATCAGCACATTTTTATAAATTTTTGGCTGAGGATTATGGGCTTCTTTTTTTCTATTCAATTCAACTTTATTTGTAAGTGTTTGTTACAATCAAGACTGGCTCTAGGTGCTTTACAGAAAACCAAGAGCCTGACCCCCGAGCAAGCATGAGTAACAAGAAAAAACTCCTTTTTAAATGGGAAGAGGTCTTAAGCAGGACCAGACTCATACTGGCGCACCCTTCTGCAGATAGTTGGCTTAGTAATGGAGGAGTAGGAGGAAGAAGAGGAGAGCGGACAGAAAGACGAAAGCAACAGATACATCTATCTGAGCTCTAATGCACTTGTTATTTGAGGGTTGTTTTTTTTTTTAAATAAATAGAATTGTTTCTAATGATTAGGATGACCAAACACCATCTGTCAGATGAGGACTACCTGGGGAACAGGTTCAATAGTTGCAGACCAAACAGGAGGAGAAGGTGGAAAAACCACCGCAGTTCCAGAGAACCAAATATCCCTGGCCAGAGGTTCTGCTGAGATGACAGTGATCTGTGGCCGTCTGAAAGACAAACAGGGCAGATCTAGAGCATCAAAACACCAAAACACACCACTGAAACACGACAACGGTCTGCATGCAAGGGTCTATGAGGTCCATCCTTTGGAAATACTTTTTTCATTACCTTCTCTCTATGGTGTGGTCACTTTGGCAAGATTTTGCTAAAAGAAATAGAACTGGCTTAATTTGTCTTAATTTCAGTTTTTGGCGAGTTTTGTATCAACGTTTATCCAAGTGAACCTACTGCATTTGACAGCTGCTTGTAGAGAAGACAGAGGTCCCTGGCTGAAAACAGAACAAGGGTGGAACTCAGGCAGACAAGAGGGTTCATACTTCAGTGATGACTCTTTTGTCAAAAGGAATTCCTTCCCATGGGCTTTCTGCACAAATATTTTTCATCGAAGCATCTGCTTTCCATTACTGATGCAAAGGAATTACTATGTTTACTAGTTTACCGAGTTAGAACATTTGATGATATCAAGATGGCAGTATGCATGGTGCAGTGGCTCTTCGCTACATTTAGGATTTGGGAAGAATTAACTCAAGTTTTGATGGATAAGTGAAGATTTTTTTAAAAAGAAAAACATAAATTGAATTTATTTTAAGTTAATACTTGTTCACTTCGAAAGCCAAAGGGGCGATGGGCATGTTCTCAGTATGTTTTTGCATCAACTTCCCACAAAAGGACATCCACTACAAACTGCTTTAATGTGGAGGATTTCCTCACGTTCCCCAGTCCCAAATAAAGCACACCACATTCATGCTCACATTGACCTGCACTCACACGTGAACGGATCAGTGCTTTGTTTAGTTCTATCGTGACCTCAACATCAGCAGATCTGATGTTAAAGGGACAGTGGCCTGTTCCCAGCAGCAGACACGCTTCATAACACTGGCATCATAGCAATTTAATCCAAATTTAAAGGGAATAATTTACCTTAGTGGTAGATAATCTGATTGGGGACTTTCAGGAGGATCTGTAAAGTAAGACAGATTCAGGTTTTTAGTTCTTAATACAATTTAGCATCAAAACAAAACAAAAAACCTAGTATGTTTGAATAATAATGTTAATTAAAGTAATGCAATTCAACACAACTTTATTAATGAAACAAGTTTAAAACGGCAGAGTTTGAAACTTTCTCGAAAGGCAAAATAATCCTACAAAAAATGAGCAACAACAAGTTTCAGCAGAGCACGGGGTGACAACAAGTGTCTGCAGAAAATTTATCAGGAAAAACTGAAATTAACTGCCACACATACTGGCAGTTAGCGACCCCATCTCCTACAGAAACGTTTTTAGGATGAATTCCGTAGCAGCCAAACGCAGGGAGGACGCAACCACTCAAAACTACTTTCGTATTTACACGTTTGACAGCATGAATTAAAACTACCGTAAGTATTTGTCGTTGAGACGAGTGTAACGCGAAATTGTGACGTCAGAAGGCAAGTACTGCGGTCAAATGAGCCGATCTTCGTTTTAGAATGCGCGAATAATCGCGACCATACGGTAATAGCGCCGAAACGTTAACAGCGCTGTTTGGGTTTATTAAAATAGCTAAACTGACAACACTGTAGGCCTACACTACAATCCTAAGTTTTAACTAGACAAAAACTAACTACCAGGTTCTTTAATTACCTGTGGACTATTTATGTTTTTAGCATAAACCTCATATCGTCCATCTCGTAATGAAAATGCGACTTTTCGGCGATATTTAAATGTAATAAGAAAAAATCTATTTTCCCATAAATTCCGAATCAAACCTACCGTATATTTTTGTAACTACGAGCTACTTTGAACTACAAAAGGCGGCTCATCTGACCGCAGCCAGGTAACTCCACCGGCAACACCTGTTCCTCGTTATCCATTAGCCCCACAACACCACTGCTTTCAGTTACACGTTAACAACACGGAATTTCTTCCGTGTCCAGCCGCTGAATCTTAGAAAACAAAGGTTTTCTAGCAGCAGAGAGACCAGTTACCTGATTTACCTTATCGTAAATTGGAATTTAGGGAAATAAACCCCCAAGTCCTCACCGATGACAGGGTAATTCCAGCAGGAAAGTGCCTCCTGATGGACGGAGTGAATGTTTTTGAAGACCTGGGCAGTCACACACCCTCAGAGAGGGAGGGGTCCATGACACCTCAGCTCTGCTCTTCACACCAGTCCGATCGACTGGAATGTGGTCCTTCAGGAAATGCGGTCCGCGACACACGATAGTGCATTGTAGTTCCCCCTTTTCACCATGTTGGTCAAAAAGGCACAACAGAGACTTTTTTCTGAGATGTCTGAAGAAGATCAGCTTCTCACAGAAGGCGTCCTTGTCTGGTTTTGGCAGCATTGTGGCTCAGGGCCATAAGGTCACCAAAAAGACAGGAAAACCACTTCAAAAATCACTAGTTCACCACTTCCACAGGTGACAGACATCGGTACCTGCTGCTGCAAGAACAAGGCTCTTGACATCCTAAAGGACCCTTATCACCCAGCGCACAGCCTATAGTACTTTTAATGTATATAACAATATTTGTTGTTATTGTTTTATATTTTGATGGTTATTTCTGCTCTTGGTTCTCCTTTGTGTTTCACCTGTATCCTGTTTGCTGTGCAGCACCTGCTTGCGTTCCCTTAGATCCACCCTCTGGGTGAATTCTAGTCAGTGCTACCTGTGAAGAAGAGATGAGCTCTGCCCTCAGCTAAAGTCATTTTATTGTTGCACATGTAAATTCACTTTAGAAGCTGGTTGCTTTTGTCCTGGTACCACGAAGCAGAGAAGTGTTTATTTGCTGTAACGTTGGAACAAATGTCACATTTTGAGGCAGGACAGTGTTTAAAACGCCAGCCTGAGGGTGTCTGGTGTACGTGGGTTCTCTCCAGGCATTCCAGGTTGACTGGAAGGTTTAAATTGATTTGAATGTATGAGAGTGAATAGTGTGACCCTTTGTGACCTTTGGTTGGCAGAAGTTAACAGGAAATGACTGGAAGTTAGAGTGCCGTCTATACAGATAAGATGGCCGGAGTTTTGTCCAGTTTTCTAATTTTTAAATCTGGTGATGTGCTCACAGAAGCTTCACTACTTTGATATTCACAACCACTGCTTCACAGTCAGGGTCACAAACTGATTTGACACTAGAATTAGCATTCTAATTGTATGCTGTGAAAATCCGTATTGCACGTGGAATCCCCAAAAGAGTTTATCTCTTGGTAGCTGTCGGCCACTGACAGGTGAAAAGGGCCCACAAACACACGGGAAAGCAGTCGAGTCAGCGGGAGGCTTTCGCCTCACAGTCACTCTCTGACTTGAGCACATGTTGAGGTTTGGACAGCACAGAAACAGCAGTCAGCGAGCAGCTGCTGGAGCGGCTGGCGACCTCCAGGGATATGAGACAATAAAGAAATCTAAAGTTGTAGCCATCCCAAACTGCCAGGTACATCCATCACCACTAATCCTTGACTGGAACAAAGAGTCAAGCCAATGACTCGCACCAAAAACACAGTTCTGAAATAAACAACTCTGCACTGGGGTGCTTGTTCTCGGAGCAGCCCGTCAGCCATCCTGACAGCTGCAGTCCGGGTGTGGTTCAGGCAGGGTGGGTGTGAGGCCCGGCACACTGGCACCAGATAGTGTTTGCACACCAGGTGCCTCTTGGAAAACAGGGGACAAAGACAACTGCGTAGAGGAGGGGCTTGTCCAGGGTCAACGCTAGCGCCTGTGTGAGACAGCTGAGTGAAAACGAGTTCAGCTAAAATCACAGAGGTAACAGATCCTGCAAACACGCCAGCTGAAAAAAGTTTCCTTTTCTGCAGCAGGCGACACCCTGAGGTGCACCAGTCCACGATACCCAGGAATTATAAGGTACCTCTAATTTTTCAGCTTTTGTTTTCAAACTGTATTTTTAGGTACTACAATTGTATAATTTGAAGTGTAAGACTAAATGTATCATCACTATCACACCAAAAATGAAGTTTTTATTATTCAAAAATATTTGAAAACAGCAAAATTACGACACAAATGTTATTTAAAACCAGAATGCAAATTTAAAACGGGATAGTTGATGATAATAAAGGAGAACTAAATTTATCCACTTAGACAAACCAATAAAGTGGAATGAATGTTTTTGTTTTCTTTAAAAAAACTTTAGTGATCAAATATTTAATGATTGACTTTCATTTGAAAGTTTCATTAAAATACAGATGTAAACTTATTCCCGAGGTTTCAACCTTATTTTAAATACCAAACCATCATGTCCCGACAGATTTTCCTCCAAACCTTCATCGGACTTACGGAACCATCAGCTGATCCGGGTTTTGTCGGCCTGCTGAATTCCCGCACATACCTGCCGCACTTTGGTTCCTGATCCGGACATCCCGCACATCTCCGCGCCCCTCCGCCTCCTCCTCGCGTCGGGACTCGGCCATGGAGACTGAAAGAAGCGATGAAATCAAAATAAGAACGGTCCTTGATTACAAATGCGGTGATTTCATCTGTAAGACGGTGGCTGAAACGTGGGATCCCATCCGGGGTGACCGTTAGTCCGGCCCACGGTCTCTCTCTCTCTCTCTCTCTCTCTCTCTCTCTCTCTCTCTCTCTCTCTCTCTCTCTCTCTCTCACTCACACACACACACTCACACACACACACACACACACACACACACACACACACACACACACAAACACACACAAACCATAAATTAGGATTTGCTGCAACCAGTGCAGATGTTTTGGTGCATTTTTTCCAGCTCAGAAGAACCAAAACTCTTAATAAGATAAATACAAAGCAACACAATCAAGGTTCTAGACTCCTAACAAACTATACTTTAAATGTTTGGAATTACCAAAAAACAAACAAACAAAAAAGCAAGCAATTATTTATTTGCCGAGTCACAAAGTGCTTTATGGGTTGACATAAACACGAAATAATACTATAAATAGAAATATATAGAAGGTGATAACATTGTAATGTTATTCTACAAAGATGAGTATTTAGCTATTTTCTGTGTAATCACATCGCATTGAAGTGATTCCACATTTGCCACTAGGTGTCGCTGCGGATCTATTGGTCACTGTGAGAAATGAGCCACTAAATAAATCATCCGCCGCTATAAACAAGATTTATTTATTTATTTATTTTTAGCTTAAGGAACAGTAGTCAAGCTCATTAATCAACTTTATAAAACCAGTAAGTGTTAAAATTTTTCTGGAAACTTACATGGGACAGTTGATGATCCTGGATGAGGGGTGTATACTCTGTAAACACTTTAATATGGTGTTAAATATGACTATCTCTGTAAGAGTTTGTGACGTATACAAGACAAAGGCGGGGTAGAAAATATACGTATATTTTCAAAAACAATCTTGTCTTGCGTTTTATTTACAGTACCTATGTGCATCACCAGGGGGCGATATATGTCAAACTCATACGTTTGTTTTATCTGAAGGAACAATTTTTCATTTATTTTGATCATCCGTGAGTGTGTGTGTGTGTGTGTGTGCGTGCGTGCGTGCATTTATCTCACATGTTCCTTCCTAAATAAAGTTTGAGAATCTTAAACGTAAATAGTGAATAGTTTCCAATTCGGGAGGCGGACGCTTATTTGATTCATATTATTATTTAAATCTTGTTTTTCGTTGCGGGGGGAATAATGAGAAAACAATGAGCAGATGGGAGTGGGCCCGGCTGCTGGAGCTGAGTGGGAGGAGCACCGAGACGAGGAGCGGTGCGGTTTCACCTTCTGTGTGCGCGCCGCGGAGCAGGTTAAGGAGCTCGGTTACGCACATAATCTCCGCGTACTGTTGCGAGAGTGGCCTAAAATATGGAGCTGTGACGGGGGATTTGCTCAGTTATTTCCGTCCCGAGAGGAGACAGAAGATTCTGACAGAGTTTTGGGTGAAACCTGTTGAAGTCCTGCGCGCCTTCCCCCTCCGCCGTCCGGCCAAAGGATCCTCCTCGACGGTAAGACGCGACAGACAGAAGGAAAAGTCGACAGACGACATTATTGTGTTGTTCAAAGGCTGATCTTTAACTCTTCTGTAAGAGTTTAAGGTGTCAGAGCTGCTGTTGTTTTTGGACCGCGTGTGCGTGGTTTCTGTGACAGTTGCGGGGTCTGTGATTGACATGTGCGGGTGGGTGGAAGGGTCTGGGAAGATCAGTGTTTACAGAGGGAAATGCATCCGGCTCTTTTAGCTTTTAAATTAAATTAAATTAAATTAAGTTAATAAATAAATACGTCCAAGTGAAGACAGTTTAGTTCAATTTTGCAACGTCAGCCAATAAACGCGTCACCGTTCAATAACACGTTTGTTACGCAATCCTTTAAATCGTCCACGCGCTTGACAAAGTTATTTTTAAGTTACACTGGACAAAGTTATTTCACAGACAGGTGAGATCTTCCTCCTCCTGATTCACCTTCCTGCCCTTTGCGTTTGGATTTGTTGTGAGGGAGGTGCAGGCGGTGTTCACTTACCAGGCAGGCCAACAGACCTGTTAATGTTTCATGGCTGTCATTCCACCTCTGGGCTTCTTCCACCCACTGTTTGAAATCGGTTTTTAAAAAGTTTTCAGGCCCCGTTCTGCATAAACTGAGCTGGAACGTCCCGGTGAGAAGCTGTCAAACGGCAGTGAAGTGGATTAGCTCACATGAGGAAGATGTTTGGGAGGAATGCGAGGAATGTGAGCTGGCTGAGTCAGTGTGTTTGCTGGCGTTTCTCACAGGGGACTCCAGCGACACACCAGCAGTCGGGCCCCAAAGACCTTAACACACAGGAGTTCTGCGGGTCTCTGGGCTGGAATGTCAACAATGGTCACACTAATGTGATTACACGTAAAGGTTTGGGTCACAAGTTCCGCAGTTCAGCAGATTAGAGTCAGATTTACTTCACCTGGCCAGAGGATTCGGAAATAATCAGACTTCAAAGATCACGGTGGCAGATCCTGCAGTCATCAGTGTGTGAGTGTGTGTGTGTGTGTGTGTGTGTGTGTGTGTAATAACCTGTTTCCTACCACAGAGCCAGCTCAGCTTTGTCTCGTGTTCAGGATTATCTTCACATCCCCACGTTGACCCCAAAAACTGAGAGACGACAGAGCAGAGGGCCGAGTGGCTTTTGCAAACTTTTCATCTGTTGTGGGAACTCACTCTTTTTAGCAGCAGGCAGACCGGTGCAGTTAGCTGTAGGCCTGTCAGCCTGTCAGCCCGCTCTGCAGATCGGTATCTAAGATCGCTCTGAGCTGCACCGTGGCTCGAATTCTCTGTGAGAGAAAAAAAAAAATACGATGCAGAAGTTTATTTTGCAGCAGTTGTTGTTGTTGTTGTTGTTGTTGTTGTTGTTGTTGTGCATCATGTCAAATTTCATCCATTCCGATCAAGATTAGTTCAAGAGTCCCAGAATCGGTCCCTTAAGCAAGCAGTTTCATGCAAAAGCGGCACAGAAAAAGCTAATTTTAACAGGAAGAAACCTTCATTAGGACCAGAATCACAAGTGTGCAGTCAGACTTTGCATTTCTTCTCAGACATACCTTTGACCTTCAGAGGAGTGGCGCTCATTAGCTTCGGCCCCCGTAGGATCACGACGCTCCACCAAGCACCAGAGCGGTGGTGCTGTCTGCCATGATGTGGGACCTCTGCACATCAGCGCTGTTGTTCTGCTGACCTGGAAACAGCCTCTTCCCCTGTTCTCTCTGTTCTCTCTGGAGGGTTGAAGAACAAAAACAGAAACAAAAAAAACAGATGGAAAATCAGGCCGTGCCACTAAGAATGGAGAAATGAAATTTTCTACAGGGGGTTTTCGCTATCTCTTCAGCGGTAAACAGTTAGGGTAAGGCCTTCGGAATCTTCTCACACTGCGACGTGCTCTCACTTCTCTCCGATGTGCATGTCGCAGTCACATGTGGCGTCCTCCTGCCTCTGCTCCACATGCAGAGACAGACACTTCCTCTGGTTTGGCTCATGTGTGAAGGCTCCATGCAAACGAGAGGAAGCGGCGGGCGCAGAGATAGGATTTACCCGCATGTAAACACCTTCTTATCACCAACAGAAGCCTATTGTGGTGTGTTCGCAGGCCCCTACCAACACGAGAGTCAAAGGGTGATGTCAGCAGCCCATATTGTGCACATCCAATGTGATAGTTCAACCTTTTCAGGGTCAGAAGAAGAAACCCCGGTGAGGAATGTGAAGCCTACGACCCATGTTTGAGTCATCGTGATCTTTGACAGATATGCAGTAACTGCACGCCATCCCACCCTCCCGCCTCGTCTCCCTAACCTGTCCTCTGAGTGCACGTGTGCGTGTGTTTGAACATGCTACATGCTGTTTACACTGTTTGTGGAACCAGTTTGACATGAAACCACGGCGTCCTCCAGAGCTGACCTTCGTTGGCGTGTCATTGCTCAGCATCTGTAGCGATGTCTGACGTCAAGCTGGGTCCTTTCGCGCCCTCAGCTGCAGATTTAGATATTTTAGCAGCTGCCATCGCTTTAAAAGGCTTGTTTGTAACAGCGTTGCCATGACTGCGGTCTGCTTACGTACTTTTCCAGTGTTGAAGGATGAATCTTCTTTAAATTCTGCTTTAGCCTAGCTAACCTGCGTTGAGCCAGGAGGATGAGTCGTATCTTGTGTCAGGGCGTGTCCTGCCTCAGAGGTATTTATCCAGGCCACACCTGCGTGAGCGGAAGCCTCCAGGACGGCACAAAGAGCCGACAATGCCAGAAACCATCAGAGAGGGGAGAAAAGAGACAAAGCCCCCAGGGGCAGACATTCATGTTCATGTCAACTCTTTGTTTACCGTCTCAGGCTTGATCTGTTTTTGGATTTATCAGACGCTGCATCGACAAAAACACCGAATTGAAACATGAGAGGCGAGTTGTTCTTCAGGGTTAACAACAGCTCCCATCGCTGTCGTTAACTTTCACCACATAAAACGCTACATGGCGATAAAAAACAATGATTAAATATGATTGTGATGGGTTTTTCTCTCATGACTTATGGCTCTTTCCAGGTGTCATATTGCTTTATTACTTAATTTAAAAAAAGAAATAAACCTGATTGGCTGATGACACCAAAGCTGCAATTGAGAAATATAAAGTTACTTATTTTCATGCTGCTTATTTTCCTGCTGAATTCAGCTTCTCAGAAAGCTAACTAGCTAACACACACAAACGCAATCAAAAAAGACTTTTAAACACGTGATCTGTTTGCCCCAATTCTCCTGGAACCCGGGTTATTTTTAGCGCCCTAGAGCAGTCTAATCTGCGGGTTTTTCCCTCCCTTCACCTGTTACAACAAATATGCTGCAGTCGGGCCCTCGTTTGTCGGGATTCTGCAGACCCTTGCAAACGCTTGATGCCTGCTGCTGTGCCAGGGTTGGCAGACAGAGTGTTTGGCTCCATGTCTGGCACAGAAGTTCCCCCGACCACATGGAACATATTTGTGGAAAGCCGTCATGAGCCATGGATTGTCAACAGGCTAATCTGGCTGACTGTTGCACCACTGAAAACATCACAACAAGGAAATGAGAAAAAGGGGTTCTGAGGCTGCAGAGACACACCAACGATTTCCATGACAACAAGAAAATCAGAGTAGAAACTCCATCAGCACCACGAGAAAACTGGAAACTGCACTGAGGACCGCACACCTCCATGGGTGGTCTGACTGTCCACCCACAAACACACACATACACACACACACACACCTCCATCTGCCTCCATCAGGCTCTGTGTTTACATGACACTGTTTTTTCACTTCACGCTTTTCAACGATTCCAGACTCGTCAACTCAAACACAAGCAGAAACGCGGTTCCTCTTCTTCTTCGGGATCTTCTGGGATCTGATGGAACTGACCTCCTACTTCCTCAAAAACTGACACTGTCTCACTCCCTCCTCCCTCTGCGCCGCCCACTCGCCCTCAGCAGCCTCCTCCTCTGCATCTCCATCCATGCAGCGTTGGAGCAGCACAGCCAAACGTCCTCTCGCTTCCTGCCCCGCCTCACGTCCCACCCGCGCACGTGCTCCCTGCAGCTTGTCTTTACACGTTGACATATCCTTTTTTTTAATTTGTCTTTCTACTGACAGGATAAAAATGAGGACTTTTTCTCACATTCGTGCCTGTTAAAGATGGTCCTGCTGAGGTATGAACACACACACACACACACACACACACACACACACACACACACACACACACACACACACACGTGCTGCTGTTACATTCCATCTCAAGAATCCAACCCTCTGCTCCTAACTGAAAGCAGATGGGGAAAGTCTGAATCTGTCGTTGCGCCTGAACTCTGTGGTTGGTGGGATGTTTCTGTGGTACTGGGGCAAAGTGGACGTCTCCTCTAGGGGGAGGAGCCTGGGCGGTTGTGCCACTCAGCCGCTGCGGATCTCACAGTTGGTCCCCTGCACAAGCAGCATTCCTAAGATTGCATTTTTTTATTGTCAGTGTGCAACGGCTCTGATTAGCATGCTGTGCTAAAATGCTAGATTTGGTTATCATGCATGCGCTCTTGTTTGTTTTGTTTGAGCTCATGTCAGCGTTAGCACGCTAACAAACATGACACTAAATAGCTGCTCGTGCAAGTTAAATGTTTTAGTAGTACACCCAGAATCAGATAATCTGCAAGTGCTAGGTCCACTTGCTATTCCCATAGTCAGATTTGTTGACACCCGGTGAACCACCAGGTGCCTCCTGGGAGCGATGTCACCAGGCCTCGGGGGAATCCACTTTGCACATTTGAGATATTCTGAAAGCAACCTGGCAGCTCAGGCTGGAGTCCAGGGTGCAACATGCAACACTCTGAGCTACAGTTAAACAAGATGTGTCACTCCGTCTCTCCTCAAGCGGGTCATCTGGCTTTGCCTGTTTTTCTGTTGGAATTGTTCCCCGTCCTGTGTGCCTGTCACTGCTGCTGTTCGCTCATGCAGCAGAAGGAAAAGGCTTTGAGCAGTCATTTAGCATCTCTGCTGTCGGCTATTTTTGGCTGCTGGTGTTTACTTTTCTTTGCGTCCTCAGGTCCGCCGTCATTATCTACCAACCAGCGGTTATGGTTGTGCCCTGTAGGCAGTCAGAAGCCTCCTCCTCCCATCTATGACATGGTTTAACCCACCGAGGATCCGGTCACCGTGATGGCCTCTATGGTTGCCAGTGGAAACAGAGATGGGCAGTCCCTGGTCTTACAGGGGGTGGATCCAGAGACCTGCATGATTGTGTTCAAGAACCACTGGGCTCAGGTAAACTCCCTGCTGTTCAGCTTAATTCTGTTGTGTATTTACACATGATCAGCCTCATATTTGCATGCTCACTGATGCTAATTAGCATAGAAGAGAAGGCAGGCTAACACAGTGTGATGCAACCTTGGCCAGTTTACTGGAACACATGTTGACAACGTCAACTATTAATAAACTGCTTGATATATTGGCCCCGCTGAGGTCAGCGGGTTCTATTAGTCACCAGTAGATCTTTAACCTTTAGTTGTTCGGGATCAGAGCAGTTGGAATGTATTTTTAATGGGCAGTCAGCATCCAAACTAAACTGACCCTCACAGGCACTCGACTGCAGTGCAGTTAAGACGTCAGCGGTATGAAGCTGATTTTGCTGTCCTGGTTTCAGCCTCGTGGGTCCTGCGAGGTCTCCTGCTCCCTCACCGCCTGGAGTGTGAGGCTGGCCGGCGTCCGAGGGGCAGCGTTAGCTGGTCGAATGTCCACAGCTCCGTGTGAAGCTCATGTCCACATTGACAGAGTTCCGCTGTGTGCTCTCTTTTCTGCTTACCGCCGCAGGAATTTAGTGTGAAAGTGTGGGTGTCGATTTGAAAAGGAGAGTTCGGATTTGCTCAGAACCGGGATCTGACTCCGCACTCTTTGCGTTCAGGCAGCGTGATTTGAATGATTCGTATTCCAGAAACTCGACACCTCTGGACTCGAGTGAACCTTTCAGAGAGACTCCCATGTACTGGAGCTCCACAGAAGCTGGATTCTTTTTTCTCTGGGAAGAGGCAGATGTGGTTTTTAGTTTAACATTTTAGGGAGGAAAAAAAGCAAAACACAGCCTTCTTTCGCCAGACAGACGTGTCCTCCATGTCTTGATTTAGATTTCATGACAGGAAAAAGTTCTCCAAAATACTACCCAATCCAAAATGGACATCAAACATGAACTGAAAACTCCCAACAGTCAGATTAAAGCTCGTTTTGCTTGAGGGAGCCCGGCAGCACTGATTTAACTCCTGCAGACTGGCTTTCTGCTTCACGTTTTGACGTTTTAACCTTGAGAACCGTGTTACGCATCATTAGTCCGATTGGCCTCGTTCCCTAACCTAACCCAGAATTCTGAAATACTGTACTCTGGATTACCCTGCAGGATTATGTAAAACAGTTAGTTTGCACTGGTGGCTGTATCATGTTGAGGTTAGGGTTGCGCTGCTGGGACAGGCGGAGACCCTGAAGCAGGCCCGTCCATCAGCCTGAGGCCACTGGGCTCAGACGGGAATTACAATCCGCCTCCTCTTCTTTCCACCATGGCCGGTCCTCTTGTGTGCAGCCAGTTATTGTCGTGGTAGGGGTGGCAGGCTGGGACACTGGCTCCATTATTGTGACTCCGGGTCCTGCGAAGCGGACACACGAGGGAGGGACCGGCTGCACAAAGGGCTGTTTCACTCTGTGCCGCTGGGCCGAGTTTATCGGCTCTGCTGCTGGTCCATTTACGCTCCGGCATTGTTGATATTTAACTCGTCAGTGGGGAGGGAAGAACTCTACCTCCAGAGGACCTATTTGTAATGCTGCAAACATCTGTGCGGTCTTTAGTGTGGCACAAAGGTCTTTAATGAATAATCCAGGTCTGATTATGAAAATCTAAAGGTCAAATACTCATAATTCATTCAATATGTACAAATTTTGACATTTTGGGTGTGTTTTTCACCTAATTTACTGTTTAACAATCTGGAACGTTTAAAGAAAAATTTGTCTTTCCTACCTTTAAGGAACATGATCTCCACAGACCAGTTCATAGCTGTTTTTGTTCTTCTCTGCTCCTGTAGGTGGTGAAGATTTTGGAAAAGCACGATCCCCTGCGCAGCACCTCCACCCTACATCCCCTAAGCGCCGTCAACCTGACCAGCGGCTCCGGCAGCAGCCCCCGTTTCTGCCCCATCCCCGGCGATGAGGCCAACGCGGTGCAGAACTATGTGGAGCACATGCTGTTCCTGTTGATGGAGGAGGAGAGCGGCCAGTCCGGCGCCATGGGGCCCATCCTGGAGTTCGTGGTGATGGAGAACGTGATGGAGCGTCTCTTCGTGTGGAGCCTCCGCAGGGAGTTCACCGACGACATGAAGATGGAGCAGCTGAAGATGTACGAGATGCTGGTGGGCCAGGCGCGCCAGCCCCTGCTGCACCACAAGCCCATCCTGAGGCCGCTCATGATGCTGCTCTCCTCCTGCTCGGGGACGACGGTGCCGCGGGTGGAGGCCGAGCTGGTGCTGCTGCTCAACCAGCTGTGCTGCGTCCTGGCCAAGGACCCGTCCATCCTGGAGCTGTTTTTCCACACCAGCGAGGATCAGGGCGCCACCAACTTCCTCATCTTCTCCCTGCTCATCCCCTTCATCCACAGGGAGGGCACGGTGGGCCAGCAGGCCAGAGACGCGCTGCTGCTCATCATGTCGCTCTCCGCAGAGAACCAGCGAGTGGCCAAACACATCGCCGAGATTACCTACTTCTGTCCGGTCAGTCCGTCTGCTTTCCTGGAAAGATTTGGAAGCACCTCAGATGGAGTTTAAAAGCATGAATAATGTTGTTAGGATCTAGCTTTCAGCTATTCTGGATCTCTCATTTCAGCTTCCCAGAGCTCTTTGCATCATTACTAGACTAAAATACACAAGATTAACAAAATCACATGCTAATCATGTCTGGCATTCAGCAGAACAGCGCAGCTGGAACCTAATCCCATGTAAATCATGCAGTATTCTCCAGCTGTGGCTAGCTGCATAGCCAGTGTAGCGGTGGAGAATCGCCAGCTTTTCTTTGAATCCCACCTGCAAAAACACAAAATCATTCTTCAGTTTGAATGCACAAAGCCTCATGGGGATGTAATCTGCCATCAAACTGGAATGCTGATGTGTAGGCGGGCTAAAGCAGCCAGCAGGAGTGAGGCGCCGGCAGCTGCGGTCTCCTGCTCTTGTAGGCATGAATGTTCTTTTTTTTCATTGTCCTGTTGTCTAACGGCGTGGCTCCGTGCTCAGGTGCTGGCCACAGGGCTCAGCGGCCTGTACTCCTCCCTGCCCACCAAGCTGGACGTCCCCAACGAGGACTGGCACTGCCTCCACAGGGAGGACTGGCTCCAGATGCCCTCACTGGTCCAGTTCCTCAACTCGCTGGAATTCTGCAACGCTGTCATTCAGGTGGGGCTGCACTCCATGAAGCGTGTCTACACAGCCCCTCAGCTGGACCACAACCGCTCTGACATGCTGACTGACTGCTCACAGGTTGCCAACCCTGATATCAGAGACCAGCTAGTTGGCTACATCTATAATGGCTTCCTTGTGCCTGTGCTGGCACCAGCTCTCCACAAGGTTTGTGCTCCTCCCTTTTAGTGCACGCTATGTGGGAGTTAAAGTATTAGCCAAGTTACCCTGACTTAGTTTAGCTTAGCAAAGCAGTTATTACTATATTAGTACTAAATAAAAAATATTCTAAACGAGTTTACACTCTACTTCTTAAACCAAGCTAACTAGCCTGTGGCTGTGTGGCTATGGTTCACACACCATCAAAGCAGCCTGCTGTCAACAGACTAAAATATTAAAAGTCACCCGAGTGGTTTCAGCCGAGCAGAGAATCTAGTTTAAGACCTGGCTGTGTTCACCGAGCGTCCGGTTGTGCTTGCTGCCCGCCTGCTCGTGTGCAGCTGACCCTGGAGGAGGTGATGACCACCACCGCATACCTGGACCTGTTTCTGAGGAACGTCACCGAGCCGGCGCTGCTGCAGACTCTCCTCTCCTTCATCCTGCTCCACCAACACGAGGGCGTCCACATTCTAGACACGCTCGTCAGCCGGATCAACACCCCTTTCCAGGTACCCGTCGTCCCCGGGGCCTTCTCTGCAGCACGCAAATGCAGCATGACTCAGCTTTAATAAACACAGGATAAAAAGGAACATTTTTGCACAGTGAAAACAGCAGCACGAAAGCTGGCAGGATGTCGGCGGATTGTTGCCATGGTGATGCAGTTCCAGTGGCAAACGCTATTGGAAAAGCAACTGACACACATATACTGGATCATACTGGGAAATCTTGCTCAGAACTTCAGGCAGATCTTAATAATCATCATCAAAAAGCTCACCTCTGTGTGTGTGTGTGTGTGTGTGTGTGTGTGTGTGTGTGTGTGTGTCACCTGCCTTTCTGGAAAAGAAGAAACCTGCTTGCTCTTTAAATATTTGAGTTTCAGGCAAATTTGACTGGCTAATAAGCAAAAAGCAGTTTCAGGTATTCTGACTTCCTATTGACAAATTCAAATGAAGTTTGCAACTTTAGAAACATCGAAGGGGAGACCTGCACACACAGAAAAAAAGACTTATTTGGCCGGGAAAAAAGTATGCTGACCATTGTGAGCTATATTTAAAAACCTGTTGATCTAGTCCACTCCGGTTCTGTGTCCTACGGTGTTTTTTTTTTTTTATCTCAGTTAGGCACCGTGTCTCTGGCACTTTTCCGCACCCTCATCGGTTTATCCTGTGAAGATGTGATGCTGCAGCTCATATTGAGGTGAGCCACACACACACACACACACCTTTGTACTGCTACCATTGTGAGGACTCAGACCTTTCCCCTAACCTTAAAACCAAGTGTTTACCCTGAAAGCACCACCGTGTCCTGACTTTGAGCTGCAGTGTGTATTCTGCTCCTCACCTTGACTCCACACACACACGCACGGGTTCCGCCGTGTGGCGCGTGTAATCGGTTTAGCCGCTACGTTCAGCACGCTCACCTTTTCTCGCTGCGGGCGCCGGTGGGTTTTTGCTAACAGGATGCGTTTGCGTGCGCCTGCTCAGGTACCTGATCCCCTGTAATCACATCATGCTGAGTCAGAGGTGCGTGGTGAGAGAGAGGGACTGCTACTCCGTGTCAGCATCCAAAATCCTGGCATTGACGCCGTCCTGCTGCTCTCCGGATCGCAGCCCGCCTCCCCTCCGGCAGCTGGACTCCATCCTCTTCTCCAAGGGTGCGGAGACTCCCGGCAGCACCGCCAGCGGGGGTAAGAGCGGCTGGGCGTGGAAGGATTAGGATGGCATCATTCCGCTCCAAAAAACGGGAACAAACAAGAACGTACAAGAATAATGAATAAGCGTTGCGTCTGGTAGTAAAAAAATGTTTCTTTTCTCAGAGGAGAGCCGGAGCATCCCGGGAGGAGCGGATGACTCGGGTCACTCGTGCACCATCGGTTCGGAAATCTACATGGACGTCAGTTACCTCCATTACCTCTACGACGCCCGCCGGAGCATCAGCAGCTGCTTACGGGCCTGCCGGGTGTGGTCCGCCCCGTACGACGGGAATGACCCGCCCCCCGACAAGTACCACCCGGGCGTCCTGAAGGAGCCGTTGCTCAAGGCTCACCAGCCTCGTGGGGCTCCGAGGAAAGTCCCACGAGTGCTCGTGCAACCGCGACCCTCCACGAACACGGGACCGGCGTCCGCAAACCCGTTGGAGTTGGAGTGGGACGACAGCTACGATGCCTGCCCGGTGCAGACGGCCGAGGCCGCCGAGGAGAGCAGGCCGCCGGCCGCCGAGCCCCCGAAACACATTCAAGAGATGAGGAAAACGGCCATCATGCTGGTGAAAGGCTCCTACGTTGAGGAAAACGACTTCCAGGATGACGTCATGGTGTACCACCTGGTGGCCAAGAAGGACAGCAGAGAGGCGGAGCGCGGCGAGCTCGCGTCCAACAAGTCCGCGTGCGGAGACGCCCGGCCGGGCTCAGCGGAGGCTCCCCTGGGAAACGGACCGGCTCCGGCGCTTCCACAGAACACCAGGGCGGGTTTGGACCCCAAGCTTCAGAACGGCGCCGCTGCAGAGCTTCGGGACGACCTTCTGTCCCAGTATGAGGACCTCCTCCGCACGCTGGACACTGGCGCAGGAGGGAAACCGGTTCAAGCCGAGGGAGAGTCGAGGAAGGCTGCGACATCTGTGGCGGAGGAGGAGGAGGAGGAGGAGATGGACTTCTCCTTCATTCCAGAGACCCCGGAAGCAGAGAAAGTGCATCCGCCGTTCGGGAAGTTGCTGAGCGGGAGCACGGGTCGGAGCCAGGCGTTGCCTTTCACAGGTCAGTCCGGTGCCTCCGTTCTTCTGCCACAGGTGACCAAACCCAGAGCAAAGCAGCCATTTCTGCGCCCACAGGCCCGTTCATCAGCGTGCTGCTGTCCCGTACGGAGAACATGCTGTCCAACTCGCTTCACGTCAACCTGCTGCTGACGGGCATCCTGGCCCAGCTGGCGGCCTTCCCTCAGCCCCTCCTGCGCGCCTTCCTGCTCAACACCAACTTGGTTTTCCAGCCGTCTGTCCGTTCTCTTTTCCAGGTAGGAGCAGAACGCTTCCGGAGGAGCCCCCTGTGTTGATTTCCTGCGGCGTGAACGCGTTGGTCTCCATGTTTCTCCTCAGGTTCTGGCCACTGTGAAGCAGCAGATCGAAGAGCTCGCCGCCGCCAGAGCAGACTTCCCTGAGCTGATCACCGCTGCCCAGCACTGGCTGCTGGCCCGGGAGACCTCGTTTACAGGTACCGCAGTCGGACGGCCCACCGAGAATCAGGCGATGGGTTCAGAGTTCACAGCAGCGGTGCGACTTTGAGGTGCCGCTACGGTGAAGCCGCGTTTGATGGAGGCCCCTGTGGATTCACACAGGAACAGCAGGCAGGGACGGGGGACGTTTGTGGAGAGAGAGAGAGGGGGGGATTCTCCTGGTGGTTTTCCTTGAATCTTCTCCTTCATTTACAGTTTTTGTCGACACCTTTGGTATAATTGTGACTTGTGGTGTTTGCAGATAAAAGCAGGACCTCGCAGACTTCGCCTCATAAACCCAAACCCAGAGCCATCTCCGTGGATCAGACCGAAGTCTTCGCCACCGTCCTCTTTGCCGAGTTCCTCAAAGAACTGGCAGCCATTGCACAAGAGCACTCCATCCTGTCGTACATTCCTATGGAAGAGTGACTGCCTCCCAGTTTGGGCCCAGTCATACTGGGCTGTCTTTCTCGTCATTTCAGGCGCTGTTTGTTGACGAAACCTCTTAAAGCAAATCAGATATTTTTAAACTCTTATTTATTTTTCCAAGCAGAGATCTTGATGTTTTCTTTGCCAGTGGACGATCCGCCAAACAGAGACCGAGGAGCCCGAACGGGTCAGAACCTCTCTGAACTTCTAACAATCTGTGGCCTTCCCGGAGTTTTGACATGTGGATTACACCACTTGCCTCCACGTGATGCCTCAGCTCCTGCACAATCAGCTGCATCCATCCTTCACGTGGCCTTCGTCACGCTTCCAAACGGTGGAATCTGCAGCTCCTGATGGCGGTCTTCTGTATCTGGGGCAGAGCAGTTCGTCTCCAAACTTCACAAAGTGGAACTTTCTGTGCACAGAGAATAATCTGACGGTACCTCAGCAGAGTTTTGCTGCGCTCGGACACGGTGCAGCGGTCTCTCCGTAATGAGCTCCATATTTTCCAGAATGTTGTCTCTCCTCTGCCTTACTTCACTGACCAGCAACACAACAGATATCAAGAAAATTACTTTAATAACGTAGAAAGCTATGCAAATCGAGAATGCTCTGGGTGTGCTACGGGATATTTTTGTACTGGAAGGGTTTTAGTATTTAATCTTTTTCAGTGAGGTTTTTTTCTGTTTATTTCATGTTTTATGGAGGGTTTTTTTTCTTTTTAATTTGGAATAAATCATCATCTCACAGTTTCTCTAAAGCCGTCTCTGTTTGTACTGAGGGGAAAATTGCTGGAAATAATCATTTTTGTTGGGTTCTGATAATATTGAAGTGAGACTACACACACACACAGTGCCTGCTTTTATAGTGAATTATTCTTCATTACTACGGAATAAACGCCTGGGATGTAACCCTTGTGGAGCTGCTGCCTTGTACAGGGTTTATCATAAATGATCAATTCAGGTGATGCTGCAGCTGCAAACGGTACTTTAGGAGTCAGAAAGCAGCAGAACTGGCACTCTGATCAGCATCACCACAGCTTCATGTCTGATGGTTTGCTTTTAAACTCATTAGGTCAGTAAGTCCATCAACATGAATCATCTGCATGTTCGTCTGAACCGGTTCTGCATAACACACACGTGCATCAAACAGCCCTGCAGTTATTGAAAATACGGTTTTAGAAAAAGTGAAAATATATGTTTCTGATTGATTTTCTGTAATCCGCTTGGCTTCAAGTTTCAACCATATTTCTGTTTGTTAATGTCTGAGTTTTCTGTTAAATAAATGCTATTGCTGGTGACTCACTGGTGCTTTTAATGTGCACATTTCCTTCTTTAAATTAAAGTTAAAGGAAGAGTTCAAACCACTTTCTGCCTATCCCTCTGGGATCTGCGTCTGTTTGTTCTGCAGACACCAACAGCCTCGTTTAACACACATTTCGATTCACAACATCTCCTCCCCCGCAGACTCTTCAACCCAAGAAGCTTTTTCTGCGCAGTGAACTGCAGTATGGTGCCTATTTGTATGCAAATAAGTTATTTTGTTAAAAAGTTAGAAATATCGGGTAATTGAAGTGGGAAAAACAAAATATTCACAAGAGGCAAAACAAACAGATCTGAGAACAAAGTAGAAGGAATCATCCACAAAATCATTTAAACTCAAATACCCCCCAAATGAAAGTAAACAAGCAGTGTGTACACTAATATCTTGTTTGAAAGTTATTAGAAATAATAATCTGTAGTTATTAAAGGCGATTACCGATTTTAGCCACAGGAGGGCGCCCGCCGCTTTCTCCTGGCTGAAACGAGGCTCCATCAGGACGGAGATGGAACTTCAGGCTGATTTCTGGAGCTCCGATGAACACAAAGATGAAGGTTCACACACTCAAGACTTCTCTATGTGTCAGGATGATTCTGTGAAGATTTTCCATCGTGTTGAGAAATAAGCACGTTTTTTTTATGTTCAGCGAGACGTCGACTGCTGCTGTGGGTGTCCATAAATAAAGATTTATTCCTTTAGTGCATATAAGTAAATACTGTACACAAATAAAAATAAAAAATATCGTCTTATTTACAATTTAATTGAACCTGATATTTCGGGACTGGCGGCACGATTCTGTCTCCACCTGGGCTGTAATGTGGAAGCATCATAACGTCTTCTCTTGTAAAATTGCCCTCACCAGCACAGGATCAGCTCTGCCTTTGGTCTCTTTCTGAACCAGCCCCATCAGCTTGTTCAGAACCTTCTTATTTCCGCTTCTGATGGCATCAACCTGTGCAGGCAGAGAAACATCTTTAAAAATGGACAGCACCAGTCATTTCTGGGTGAACAGTCCTCACCTCATCAGGGTGCGAGTCGACCACCTCCTGGCAGATGCTGTGCAGCTGAGTGGTGTCGGTAATGAGACCCAGGTCCTTCTCCTGAATGATCTGCTGAGCAGGCTTACCTGGTGACCTCCACATCTCCTGGAACACCTGAGTCAGACCCGTGTGAGAGGTGTGAGTGACAGCCGGAACGTAAACAAGCACGAGCCCGGGTGACAGGCAGGAGGGGATAATTGCGTTGCCTGTGCGGCTGACTGACCTGCTTGGCAACCGAGGAAGAGATCTGGCCCGTTTCCTGGAGCTCCAGCAGCTCGGCCAGGGCAGGAGGAGAGACGGGACTGAAATTAAATGAAGGCAATGTAATCGGATTTTCACACACAGACTGAAAAATAGCTGATATTAAACAGGAGGAGGATGAAAATGAGGGGGAGGAGCCTGAGTGGTGAACAGTCCATCAGAATCATAGCGGTGTGATCTGTCTTCTCTCAGGGTACGTGACACCGGATCAGAATGCCTGGTGGAATATATTAACCAGAGGCGGTCTCATTCAGAGTAACAGCCAGACCATCCATCACGGCTAAACCTCCCCCAAAGACAATGGAAAATGAAAAGTATCCATCTTGACTGTTTATTTGTGGGATGCAGTAATGATTCCTACGCTAACCAGGGTTGTGAATCTCATGTCACTGTTGCGATATCTCAGAGCTGCCAGCAGAGGCAGCAGTGAGAGCACACACACGTCTGGTCGTTTTAATTTCTTTAATTTTTATTTTACCTCACAATTTGCAGCCAGAGGTTAAAAATGTTTGTGAACTTCACAGAGAGCAGAAATAATCCCATAAAAATGAAACGAAAATGTAGCTGAACCACTTTCCATTTAAGCTTTAGTTATCAGTCATTTCCTTCCTTAGATCCACATTTGGGTTTTTTGCCTGTCGTCTTCTTCCCTCTAGTCTGCCCGTAATTCTTTGAAAACAAACAAATCAACTGAAATTCTGAGCTACTCTTCGCTTTACTTGTGCGTCATCATCATCACCACCATCACAACAGTCTGGAGACTGGAGATAAATAACAGCTCGCAGTGTTTTCACTGACGTCAGCTTGCTATTTGTTTCCTGTCAATGCTGTAAAATCCAAATTGAGTTATTACATTTTATACTGATTTTACTTGAAAGTTTTCCCCCCCCCCCAATCCTCTTCTTTAATTTTACTTCTTAAAAAAACATTAAAAAAAAATCTGAATGAACGGACGTACTGGAAGAACGTGTCTCACCTCTGGCTCACGGTCATGTTCTGCTCTTTGAGGTGACCCAGGAGGTCATTGGTCACCCAGCCGATCACCTTCCTCGGCTCCTTCTTGGTCACTTTCAGCACTTCCTCGAAGTATTCCACAAGTCCGGTCTCACTCTGCAATAAACAAGCTCGAGTGTTTACATCTAATCTAAAAACAGCATTAGCCAAATAAATAAGACAAATAAAGAATGAAAAGTGTGATTGGCTTAGAAACTCACCACCAGAGTGAAGCTGTGCTCTGGAAGGATGCCGTACCTTCGCACCAGTCTGTCTCTCTTCACGCTGGGCAGCTCCGGCAGCCTTTTACTTATCGCCTCCACTACCACCGCCTGGCGGACGTCTATTCCGACGGGCAGTGACGCATTATCCTCGTACACGATCAGAGGGGGCAGGTTGGGCTCTGCCATGAACCTGAATGGAGGGTTTGGAGGTTGGGGAGAAGGATTTTGTTCAGTGGCGATAAGCTCCGAGCAGAGAAGGCTGACCTTTGTTCATGCTAACAGTCCTCGCGACAGCAGGCTTGCCACATTTCACACCCTCACCCCCCACAAAGTATTTATTTCTCCCCGTGAAGCTGCCACTCACTCTCCACCAGCCCCCGCCGAGAGCGTCATCTGATATCATTACTGCATCAATGTCACTTAAGGCGCTAAACACATCACAGCGGAATGAAGATGAAGCTCGCACTCACCTGTAATCCTGCAGACCCTCTTTGTCCCTCATGGGAATCGTCTCCCTGCAGATGGAAAAAGCAATCGGAAGTCATCAAAATTTGAATTAGCAGAGACGGGGACCCATCATCTGCAATACTAATGAAATTTTTGACATTTTTGAAGACAAGCGATTAAACTAAATGAATTTTAGGAAATTTTTTTTATCTTGTCTGAGTGTCAGGTAAATCAGTTATAATCATCAGTTTGTGGGTCTACAAAAATTAACTGATGAAGTTTGAAACTCAAAATACATTTTTTTATTTTTACCAGGAAATTATGAAAAGATGGTATCAATAGGACGATGCTCACTAGCTGCAAGAAAGGGAAAAAATTTTCATTTTACCATAAATAAATCACAGCTGTTTCAAACTATGCAGCAGTACAGCTTACAGAAACAATAAAAAAGAGATCAAACAGCTTGTGAATTTCAGGGTATTGTCTTTTAAGCCCATCTGGTATAAAAAATCAGCAGCTACGGGCTCAGAAAAAAAGGTATCACGAGTCATTTAACACACTTTCTTGACGTCCAAGGCCTCGTGGGAAAGAATCACCGTGGCAAGAGACGATGGGGGCCTCAGCTGTGCCCCCATCGTCTCTCGCCAGAGTGAGAGACGATGGGGACCTCAGCTGTGCCTGCGAGCTGGTTGATTCTGCGAAATCACGCAGCTGCAGCAGCGCCTAACATGACGCTAATGCCAGGTGACGACGGCGTCCAAATGACTCACTTCATCATGTTTTAGCGTGACTGTTTTTTTTCTCAGTACAGGACTAATGAGCCGGTCACAGCATCCTGTCAGCGGGAGTGTCCTGACCCTTCGTCCCCTTACCCTGATTTGGAATCGTAGGCTCGGGTCTCCTTCAGCACCGCACGCCCTCTCTGAAGGATATCGATCTGTCTCTGGATCTCAAAGTCTGTTGACATGAAGGAGAGCACGAACACAAACATTTTCTTCAATAACACGCTCTGAACAAACATAATTTCACAGTAAATACCTAAATCTTTGCCATTACGTGCTGGCTGCCACATTAGAACTGTGATGAATGATGTTTTTCTCCAGGACTTTAAAAACCCGACTCAGAGGCAGCCTAAATTTGATAAATCATCCATTATGAGCGCCACAGAAGAACAAGCAACACTTAAATGTTAAAAATTCTCCATTGTTTCTTCATGAGTCTTAATCAGCAGTGGTGGAGACCGGAGTTGACAGAAAATCCTGATTGTTTTTAAATGAGCGTCTGAGAGGAGCTAAATCAGCTTCCACCGCAGAGAAAGTGTTTGTGACCAAAACGCTGCCTGACGAGGGGCTGCCAGCATTAACTTCTAGACATGACGTCTCCTCATCAACTCAGCTGGTTTGTTTTCATTAGAATCAGCTCAAGCAGAAAATAATATAGAGAAGAGTGAATTCCCTGACAACCAGCAGAGAACAGAGGTCATTCCAGTTTCCACTTTAATGGTCTCCGTAAGACTTTTTCTGACTAATACAGGTCAGATGTAGATATTTAGATGATAATAACTTTGGAAATTATTATGTTGTTGTCTCCATTTAAGCTGAACTGGGGCTATAATAACATCTAAAATATCTTGAAGAACAGTGCCTTCCATCTGTAGTTCTGGGAGTGACCTCCACCCACCTGTGGTCCCTGTATCTCCATAAAGACCTGCTGTCATCTTAAACCATCCTGTTATCCTGCTCTCTCAGTTCCCGATCCTCACCTATCGCCTTGGCCAGGTATCTGACGCTGTTGATGTTCTTCACTTCGGCCCTGACGCCCAGGGGCTCCCCCGGCTCGTGCACCGACACGTTGGCGTCGACTCTCATCTGGCCCTCTGCAGAGGTAGAGAAGACGCAGACTGAGCGCGTGGGTGGAGCTGGGTCGGTTCAGAAGGGACGGCGGGGACGCTTGGTACCGGACATGTTGCCCTGGCAGGTGCCAATGGCCTGCAGGATGAGCTGCAGCTCCCTGATTGCTGCAGCCGCCTCCTCTCCGCAGCTCATGTCCGGCTCCATCACCAGCTCCATGAGACCGACGCCTGGCAGGCGTGAGGACAGAAGCGTTTTACATCTCTGAAGCTCCGCTGCCTCCTTGGTTCAGCGTTTGCGGAGTTGTGTGTGGAGTGACCTGCTCTGTTGAGGTCGATGAACGTCTGGCTGCGGAGGTCGTCGTGAAGACTCTTGCCGCTGTCCTGCTCCAGCTGGATCTGTTTGATCCTCACCCTTTTCTGGATCACCTGGTTCTTTCTCTTTCCTCCGAAGAGGCTGTACAGCAGCTCGCCGTCCACCGCTATGGGCTGCCGCTGCTGAGTGATCTGGTATCCAGCCTGGAAGTGTAGAAAATGAAAGAGGGAAAATTCAGAGCTGACTCAAAATATGACTGTTTGCCAATTACGTTGAGGAAGCACATGCTGAGTCATCAAGAGAAGGTGTTAGCACTGTGCACATGCTTAATCCCGGGAGGAAGGGGAGGGGAACAGTACAAACACCTCGGTGGAGTTAAAGATGTTCTTCAGCTGCAATAACAAGCAAATTACAAACACGTTCTTAGCATCTTAAACCTCTTCAATGCAATGCAAATTTTGAAAAAGCACAGCATGTTTCCACCAAATTCATGTTGGTAACACAACCACCTGTGTAGAGCAGAGGACAAAATCAGTATTCAACAGAGATGTGTGATGATGTGATGTCACCTGTTAATAAGCTGGGCTGTCCGTGTAAAAGTCTCCACTCACAAAGTGAGAATAAATATTTTACTTCCTACTAAAAAGAATCTGCAGCCCCAAGTATAAATTTTCCAGCATTACTATGGCAACCGCCTCAGAGGACGTACCCATTAATCACATGTTCGCTAAAGGAAGTGAAGCAGCGGGTGAGAGAGAAGATGGGAGTCACTGGTGCAACGTGACTGGCTGACGTTATTCATTTGGGTATTCACGGCTAAATAAATCAACAACCGCTGCTGTTGTGCAGGAAACAATAAGAGAAGATCGTTATTAACGTCCTTGCAGCCACCGCCAGGTTCCTGTAGTCCTGGCCGTCTCAGCAAAATCAGCCTGAAGTCTCACAGTTCCAGGTAACACCCAGCAGGAAACCCATAAACACACACTCAATCATTTCCAGACTGACTTCAAAGTCCCCAAACAATCACGTCAGTTATCTCGTTACATGCGACAAGCGCACCTCCCGGAAAAACACGAGTCCCTGAATCAAGTCTGTTCATCTGCTGCTTTAATATCTCAGGGAAATTGTAATTACATTCTGAGTATGTTGGCGTGGAGCTGCTGATGCATGTTAATACACTTTCCATACGAGAGCGAGTGTCTCGCCTCAAAGAGGGAAGGCTCGTTAAGATGCAGATTCATCATTTAATGAGCAACTGTGCTGTTTTATGAAATGCAATCAGAGATTTCTAGCAGAACTTATCAATAATGCACGGTGCAATTTACAAATGCGTTTTCCAGGGGGTGGGATGGTGCTTCCCTCGGTCCTGCTGCGGGTTTGGGTTTATGAAGAGAGATTGAGGTTGAACTTGAGGTCGGACGAGAAAAGCGCAGCATCGTCTGCATAATTAAAGCGCCGTGATTTCTAACTTCAAACTGCTTCACGTGGCAGGTGAGGCTGGAGGAGAGCACTGTTCCTCCACAGCTGAAGACACTAATCCAACAAAAATAATTCTAAACAAAACCACAGTGGTGTGAAGAGCAAGGCCTGGTTTTACTGTTGGTTGTTAAATCCATACATACGGGCTCAACCAGCAGCTTCTGCAGTGAGAAATGCCAGAGAGAACTACAAAATTGCAAGTGATGTTGCTGCCTCTGCTGCGTTGTCAGAGGAGAGAAATATTCCAAAAGCGGTGATGCAATCTCTGGTAAACACAAGAGAACACCAAAAAGAACACTAATCTCAGAGCTTCTGCAGGGGATTTAAGATGCACACACGCTATCAGTGCAGATGATGTATCGCCACCGCGGCGATTAGAAACGCGTCCTGCTGCAACGGAGCGATATCCGAGTCTGTCAGACAAAGTGTGGGAAGATCAGAGGGAAAGTTTCTTCTGTTCCCGGAGTGTTAGTTTGTGAGGGTCCTGTGACTTCAAACCATTTCAGACAGAAATGAGACACCGTTGATCCCTAATTATCCTCTTCATCACCTCATCCAAAGCCATGCCAGCGCAATTCTGTGCTCTGACTGTGTAGACGGGTTCTGAAGCAGACGGTCTCTGTGGGCCGTCTCACTGCAGAGTTGAGATGATTTTTGCATCTAAGCTTTATAATGTCACTTAAAAAGGCAGCAGAAATCACCCAGGCGCTCTCATGAGGAGGTGGAGCTTTGATACGTCAACACTTCATTACAGACATCACCTGGGAAATGCAAACATTAAGTGTTCCAGGTTCTAAAAGGTTCTTTTTCACCTACCTCACCAAACTGCTGACACGTGCATCCTAAAATAAACCTGGCAAATATTGCTGAGTGCTCAACATGACTTTACATTTGTTAAAGAATTACTGGCCACTCTCCTCAAACCTCAAGCTACATCATCACTTCTATTTGTGTGAAAATAAGTCCAACCTTTAGAGATCTCACCTCATCCACCAAAGTGCACCAGAGCACATAAATCCAGAGTAATCACCCCAAAAAAGTGGCTACCAGGGACTGCGACTTCTCGTAATAATCATCTTCCTCCAGGGCGTGCTCGTGGCGTGCCCTTTTTTTTTTTTTTGACCACCACATATACTAAAGGGCACACAATTGCTTATCACAACAATTGCTCTTTTAATGCAGATATCTTAGAATCAAGCTATTATTCCTCAGCTAACCTCTCAGAGGGCATCATGTGATCAAAACAAGCTGTCAAATGTTGCAGCCAAACAGACAGACTACAATGACAGCAGAAAAAAGGAACACAACATTTGCATCCATTTTAACTTCCCTTGAGGCTGAGCCAAAAACGCCCAGTGTGTGTTCTAAGCTTTATCCAATGTTAAAAGTGCCGTTGTCTTAGCAAACATAATGCACAACATGACGCTATCATTACGTCAAACATTCACAAGTGCTCAAACTGGTATTTTTTAAGCCTTTAGAGAAATCGTGGTGACTACAAAAAAACACTGCACCCTTTCTTCAGCAGCATTATGTGTCATTTGTCTGTCTGTGGCAAATTGCACCTGTGCTGCTTCAGAGGGACGTTAGCACTATTTCAAGCCGTGCTCGCGGCAGGGAACGTTTACGGGGAGTGCTGTGATGGAGAGGCCGGAGGCAGATTCAATGAAGCACTGAGATGTTATAACACATCTGCCGGGCTGTTTGTCAGGTAAGGGGCTCCCACTAATGCCTTTTCAACTGCTCTTCCAGCCAATAAAATCTCAATGACACAGAAAGTGAGGAAAAGAGAGAAACCCTTACTGGGAGGTCGGCATAGAAGTAGTGTTTCCTGTCAAAAAATGACTTCTTGTTTATGGTGCAGTTCAGAGCCAATCCTGTCATGACTGCTGCCTCCACACATCGTTTATTCAGCACCTGAGGGCAAACAAAGCGACATTTACCTGATAAGAAAGCAACCCACAAACAAGTGATTCTCTTTGTTGGATCCACACTCACAGGTAATGTGCCAGGCAGGGACGCATCAAAGAATGACACCAGTGAGTTTGGAGGTGCTGAAAAACCAACCGGTGAGCCAGAGAACAACTTGGTCTTGGAGTTAATCTGTGCATGGATTTCCAAGCCCACCACCCCAACCAGAAGCTGGGGATCACTGCAGAGAAGGACAGACAGAAAAAACTATCACCAGATGCACACGAGTGGACTGAGGACACAAAAAACGAGAGAGAAAAATAAACATAAGCCGCAGCCAAAGAAATTACATCTTTCAGTCTTAATAACAGCCACCTCAAACCGCAGCTCTGCCTGATATTTACTGTTTTTCTCATCATCCACTTTTAAATTACGGGGTTAAAAAAAGGAGGAAATAAAACTCATAAAATATATGGCAATATTTCCAGATTTCTGGTTATGACTGTGCATAATTGTGACTTGATGGATTTATCATCATGATAAGGGAGCAGAAGAAATTTACTATTTAGAGGTAGTAGTTTCTGCTGTTCTACTGAGACATAAGTCCAAACCATTGAAACCTTTATTTAAAAAAACAAACAAACAAACAATCAAAGGCCTTTCAAGTCCTAGTTCTGAAACTAAGAACTGTGTATTTAATAGAGAAAACCGTGTTCATATTTTGGATGTGGACAAAATAAAATAAAAACTAAATGCTAATTTAGTTCAATTACATTACTGAGACTTTCAATAAATTCCTGGATAATAAAAGCATAGACCGGAAGTGGCAGATGCATGAACAAAAACAGAGTTTTGAATAAGCGTACAGATTATCAGTAAAACACAGCCACTTTCCTCCAAGGGCAGAGTTAATCAATCGTATATTTTGGCATGTATGTCAAAGGAGACATGTTTAAAGTATTTCCTCGTTCAAAATTACTGATCTTAAATTCATGGCAGTCCATAGTCACGGGCACTGCAACAGTGATGCAGACTAACGTCCTCACTTACCGTTTTCTTTTGGGCTGCAGCTGATTGGCGTACCGTGAGTTTGCTGTACTGATCCGTTTTACAAAAAACGAACCTTTTGGATAAAAAATTGACGTACGCCTACTAATATTGTGCAGAAGTTCACCTACTACCGTACAGGAGAGAGCCATGTTGTTCGCTACAGTTGAAAAACGGGAAATGTAGTTTTTCAAGTTAGATTTAATGCTCTACTCGACGACACTGGTATCAGGGTAGAACTACAAATCCCGGCATCAACAAATATCCGCGTTCCGGCATAATCTGCATCATTTCCGGTTCGGTGTCTGGCGGGAGTTGTACATGTGTTGCTGTACAGGTTGTTGACAGACGCAAAGAAGTTGCTTTTAAATACTTTGCTGTAAAAGTCACTCCACGATGCTGGCCACCAACGAAAAAGACAATTGCGAAGTAGTCGGTGAGGCTCCTTTAGTGACTTCAAATGGCACCGGACACAGTAAGGCGCACTCAGTCGTGGTGAACGGGAGCTCGCCACAGTCCAAGCGGCAGAACGGAGGAGCAGAGCGGCCCGGGAAGTTCACCTTCAGCTCGGAGCCCACCATTGAAGATATAAGGCGAATGCAAGCGGAGTTCACAGACGAGCGGGACTGGAACCAGTTCCACCAACCGCGCAACTTGCTGCTAGCTATGGTCGGGGAGGTGGGCGAGGTGGCGGAGCTCTTTCAGTGGCGGGGAGATGTTGCCGAGGGCCTGCCGGGCTGGACCGAATCAGAACGGGAGAATCTGGCGCAGGAACTGAGCGATGTGTTGATCTACCTGGTGGAGCTCGCCGAGAAGTGTCACGTCGACCTTCCGCAAGCGGTGCTTCGCAAAATGGCCCTCAACCGACTGAAATACCCCGCCAGCAAAGTGCACGGATCCGCCAAAAAGTACACGGAGTACAAGGACTAAGTTTTAAAGATGGGCGTCAATCACCGAGCTGCTGTTAAAGTCGAGGACTGTAGAATTTTATTCTTATATCATGCTACTGTACAAGTTCAGACGCCCCCTCCCTTTTTTTCTTCTTTTTTTTCCCTTTTTGTGTTTGTCGCAAAAAATGTCTCATCTCTTAGGATTTGTCCATGTTAGACAGCAGATGTGATGCTGGAGCCTTCTGTTATGGTTTTGGTTGGACTTTGTTTTATTTTATTTTTTAAAATTGAGGTTGACATTTAAATCGGTGGGGGGAAATGCTTGTACCTTTCTGGAGACTGTTAAAGATTTTATTCTGATGTTATTTTAGAAAAAGTCCTTGCTGATTTTTATTTTTTCCGTCATTGTTGAATCAGCTTTTGTTCTGCTGGCATGTTTTCCCACTCAAGTAAAAAAAAAAGTATTTAACTCTAATTCATATTTTCTCTGATTTGTCTCATACAATGACTGGAGCAGTTTGTGTTCTACATGTCACAATAACAGTAAACACGAGCCCCTGAAAAAGTCATTTCAACTCAATTACGGGGTTATTAGACACACTCAACTGGGCCTAATGCTCTAATAATGTAACAATCCCATCTTAAAACCTAATTTCAAGGTTATAACCTTCTGTTATTGAATTTCTGTGAGGTATTTATTCAATTTTATAGTCATTTTTAGAATCTATTCTGTATCGGAACGCCTAAAACTAAAATCTACTTCGAATTCACCCTTGGAAATAATTTCTCTTGATATAATCAGTGGTCTCAGCGTTGGAATTTAAATTGAATTTCTCAGACAAATGCTAAGGAACGGTCATTCAGTCATCAGAGTCAAATATATTTGATACTGTGAAGAACTTGGGGAAATGTTCTTACCGAAAGCAGCAGAAAGTTGTTGAAGGCGTGCAGCACTCAGGAGGTAGGTGTTCCATCTACCTGTAGGGGGCGCCAGCAGTGTCAGGACTGCAGTGAACCTACAGAAAATAAAGCAGGTGTAAAAGAAATCTATAGAACGGAACATGTGAAATTCTTAGAAAAAGCGCCATGGCATTACTTATTTATACTTTTCGATGATTCAAGAGCCATAGTTTTGTTGCCCCAGATCTGAAAAGTAACTCAAGATGTAATTTGGCCCTGACAAACCCAATACAATACAGCAGCCATTAGCCTCCATCTATCTTAGTTTTGGCAATTTGCTGCCATTACACCCAAACAAATTAAAACAAATTATGAAAATAATCTGGTTTTTCTGCCAGGAAGTTTGAAACGACTGAATCCCATTTTCTGCCTACGGGAGTCGCTCCATGTAGCCTTCTGTCTTTGATGAATGGCATTTTTTTTGTCTATTATTTATTTTTTTCTAGCCAGGGTTTGCCGTTGGCTCAGAAATGGTACAAAGACCTCAAAGCTCAGCATCTGAGAATAGAATTACCAAACAAATGTCATGGTTTGCAGGTTTCTGTGTTTGCAGGCAGACTTTTTACGCTGAAGCTATTCCGAAAAAGACAAGAAACATCCAGGCAATGCAAAGTGCTGATTGTGAAGGTTGCCTTTAATATGTGGGTTTTGTTTAAAGTGGGAAGAAATGAAGCTGTTATCTTCAAGTGCAGACATACCCCCCAACCCCCATGTGTTTACTTAGCATAAAACACTTGAAGAATTTAAATGAAAACCTTTGCGATGGATTTGGTCTGGTTGGAAATGGGATCATTTTTACTGTATTAACATTAACCCAGCAGATACAGTGGGAGCTGCTGTTGCCTTTTTGTGGTTCCCACAAAGAAATTTTTAATGTCTTTCTTCTCACCTCTTGAGATACACAGTTTTTAGACAGCAGAGAGATATGTCGGCTCTCTTTCACAGTGGGGTTACCACAGCAGCGGGGGGGGGGGGGGGG
>BJFM01001784.1:253059-266835 GCA_016586285.1 Arothron firmamentum
GGGGGGGGGGGGGGGTTCAATATCAAATCAAATCCCGACACTTCACACAGAAACAAAAAATGTTTTCTTTCTTTCTACTTTTGCCTTTAAATGTGACTGCAATGACAGACCCATGTCTCTGTAAATAAGCATATCAACAGTTAAAGATGTTAATTTATAAAATCAGCCCATAAGTGAAGATCTCAACCAATTAGCAACTGTAGCTGCAGGCTTAAAATTCCAGTGTGTTGTTTGAAATGTAATAAAATGTCATGGGCATGTTTTTTAAAAAGTCTCTGATTACATGATTGCACTAACTCGTGTGTTTTAGTTCACTTGGGCTGAAGACATTTGTATAAATACTGTTGGGTTCAAGGTATCAAGCACAGATAATCCATAATAACACACTAGCTGTTACCAAATCTGAGACAGTTCACGTTTGAATCGGCGCCATTAGCTTGTTGCTTCACCTGTTAGCAGCAGTTAATAACATCCACCTCCTACATGTTGCAGGTTACATTTTTTTTCTTTGTATTTTTCAGGTGAATTGAACTAAAGTTCGAGCAACTCAATAACTCTCAAGGTCATTGCTTCTTTGCTAGATGCTGTCTTGAAGTTTCTTGAAATGTGACAGATGTGAGCACCCTGCAGAGCAGCACAGCCTCCTCCAATGACAGGTGACTGAAATGTTTAAAAGAACTTCAACCTGTGCTGTTACTGGGGAATGATTTATGGAAAGTATGATGCGTTTGAACCCCTCATGCAAAGTTGGAAAAATGCAATGTGCTTTCAGTGCACATCCTGTCACAAATCAGTTTGAGGTCACCCTACACCAGCTTCTCTTACCGTGTTGTCCTTAAGAGGCAAGAATACCTTTCAACATCAGAAAATATCTGTTGTAGATCAGAACAGACATTTTTTCATCAGCCAAGAATTCCCAAACTGCTCAGTGAGGTTGTGAAAGTATTTCTGCTGACAAAATTACAGCAGCTTTAACTGTGAGAAAGGACAATAGAGGAGCCAATCAGACAGAAAACACAGTGAATATTTAATTTCGGGACAGGTCCCATTGATTACAGGTAGGATTATCTTTTGATTTAGCTGGGATCAGTTATTATATGAAAATAGACTTCTAATTTTTTAAATAGGTCTACCACTTGTGGATGTAGCCACTGCAGGTTCCTCCAACACTTTAGAACTGACAGCATAACTCTAAACCCTCCACAAGTCAGTTCCCCTGTTGCATTTTCAATTTCCCATCACTATATTGCTATATTATGTGTCTGGCTCCACATCTTTGCTCCCACCAACCTTCTAGTATCCAGTTCCTCCTGACTTCCTGGCATGTCCCAATCCCCGAGTGCTCAGCCCAGCAGCTCCTGGAGGGGCTGCCAAGGAGTGATAGACGGTTAGCGGTGACATCCTAAATCAGCCATGCAGCCTGATCAAAGTCCCCCATTGTTGGGCTGAAATTGGACTCGGGCTGACTGCCGCATGTTCAATGTGGAGCAGGCCGCCATCACGTCTGGTCTCATTTCAAGCTCTGCATTTTTGAATGATTCATCATAGGGACTGTGGAAATGACAGAGGAAAAGTTCAAATAGAGAGTGACAAATTCTTGGTTCAGATGTTTCTACCAGGAAGTGGCAAAAGGTGGTGTTATTCAAATGCAGCTCTTATGTCTTTGAACGCAGCTCTGCTGCCCATTTGTGGGTAGATTTCAGACTTCATTTTCTCTTATCTCCTCCTCACATAAATTGGACATCAGGGGCTGATTCCCTTTTGTTTTACAGCCCTGTCTGGATTCGATCCATATTAGAGCAAAATGGCATGCGGCCATGCTATACATCAAATCAAGTGAATCAATAAAAGTGTACAGTGTGATACATGATGATGCTGGCTGATACTATGCATCGTCTGTTTCCAAGAAACATGGTGCTCTCCGAGTGCACGTCCAAGGCTACCTTTATTCAAAGAGACTGTTGCCATGTAGGGCTGTTGCTATGGAGGAGCCTCATATTGTTTTGGAGGTGGACAGATGTAGCCTCGCCACAGGGAGGAGCCCTTTCTCTCTCTCTTCCTCCAACCTGAGCCAGGCAGCGGGGTTCCTGCCTCCCCATCACAAAAACAAAGCAGTGGCTCACTCATTTGGGGTGGTGGTGGGGGCATAAAACCAACAGCTACCATAGCACGCTTAGACATGCTGAGTTTTGACCGCATCTGTCTTCCAAACTGTTTGCACAAGGTTTACAGCCAACAGTCAGTCAACAGGCAGCCTGTCTTTAAGAAATTGAATTAAAAATAAATCATGTCCTGGAATATTTGTCTCATAACATCAACATGATTTTTGTGGCTGTAAATAACCCACTGACCAAAGACTTGGTCAATTCGAGCTCGTCATTGTTTCACTTTATTTGAGATTGTCGCCAGCAACCTTTGCTGCAGCAGATGTCCTGACACTGGTAAGAACACCACTCCATGTTTTACCAAAACAAAGCCACAATTCAGCTCTTATCCCATCGGCGTCTATTGTGTTTGTCCGTCGTGTAAAAGCCAAACCAGTTCGGGTGTCCTATTCCCAGCTCAATCTGTCTTTCAGACTTATGTCTCTTCCCAGTTGCCCCTCCATTTCCAGCCGCTTTCTCCCTCATTGTTCAGCGGCTCCCAGTTACTCATCCTGCCACATGTCTGACCTTTAGAGGAGCTTTTTCACTTTGGCCCATAACAAGGGTCACCAACTTTCTTTTAGCGCCTCCGCTGGCAGGCGATCACTCAGCACCGCCACCACGGGAAAAAGGCAACTGCTCCACCCTCACACCAACACAGTCACCCCTCCTGTCACACAGAACGGTCCGAGAGGCCGCATCAGGACAATGGAAATTAGATTGACTACACACATTTGAATTGAAAACTTCTCTGATGAATTTGATATAAACTCCTGACAGTAAATAAAATTCCTTGTTCAAGTTTGGAGAGAGGTCATCTGTGTAACAGAAAAAGGAAACTTTCTAACTGCAAATTAAATATGCATGTCCTTGAAAATAGAGCACAAATCTAAGGTTGTCAAGAATGCTGCCCTCAAAACAGCTTCTAATTTTAATGTAAAATAACAACTATTATAAAACCTGCTGCATACTTGTGATATAAAGTAAACAAGCAAAAAATGCTGGAAATATTTAACTTAAAAATGATTTTTGTGTGAATTTGTGGACATAAAATACACCAATTTGTTGTGTTCCTGCATTACTTAACTCATTAAAACACTTTAGTGTGTGGTTACTTTAAATGTCAAATCTGTGGACTCTGCCCATATTTAATGGATATTTAATCTGGCTGAGCACAGCAGAGCTCATCTCCACCTCCCGTGTAATTCTACATCAGCTGGGCTGTCTGGAAGCGGCGGCCGCAGAGCCCATCGGTGCAGCAGAATGCCTCAGCCGCTCACATCTCAATTCCGGCACAGCGGCTCATAGATTATGTGGGGTTCATGCGGCACGAGGCTGCGTCCTCCCACAGATCCTGAGGAGGCAGAATACTCAAAACACATCAAATATATGGACCATAGCTATTATGAATGCCTGTGATTTATGCAGCTGTGGGACATCATTCCTGCTGTGTTCGGAGTGGACTAGATTACAGGTGCTGACAGGCTGTATTTTATATGGCGACAGCCCCTAAATAAGGTTATTATCTTTATTAGGGGATTATCACGTGACTGGTTTTGACGGGGGGACATTGTAGTCTGTAAGCATAATAAATGTCTTGCTCATATTTGCAGCGTCATGTTCATTATCAGGACTCAAGCATCCTTCTTTTCATTCTTTTTTGTCTCACATTTACAGTTAATTTGAAATTCTTCTCCTCTGGTTTGTCTTTAGAAAGCAGCGTGGGAATGCTTGTACTTTGATTCCACTTACAAATAAATTTTTTCCTTGCATTCGTTCAGCCGTCCATCTGTGCAGCCTCTTCTGCTCCACCCAGGCCACGGCTCCCTTCACCATCCTTCATCCTCTGTGGGCGGGGCGGCGTGGTGGTGAAAGCCGAGGGCCTCCTGTCTTTAAAGGTGGAGATAAATCAGGCCTCATCTTGACCTTAAATCACTGTGCTAAATACACTGGGCCTGTGTTGGTATGTTTTGGACCACCAGGGAGCTTTGTGTGTCCCTCTGCGAGGGAGTTGGATCTGGGCCAGGTCCGATGGCCAAAGCCCTCCCACACAACAGAGATCAGGCCTGGAAGCAGCCTGAGAGGTGAGTAGGTACCAAAAATAATAATAATAAAAAAAAAAATCTACATCTAGAAAGAATATCTGAAGATATCTATATAATAATTATTATTTTTGCGTGAACATTTTTACTTTTGTGTCCCATTTTCTTCCTGCTCCAAAATAACAATAAAATAACGATTAAAAACAACGTAGAAAATAAAGCTTTTCTGGGCAGCTGCTTCTCCACCAACAAGCACTGGCACCCTTTTTGGGATGCAGCACACCGATGTGGGGAGTGATCCTGTCTGTGTCCCCCACCCCGGCCACCAGCCACCACCCTCCACCAGCTACCAGCAGTCTGACTCGTCTCTCCTCAGATTTAGTTTGTGTTTATGTGCATGACATTAACTACCTGCGTTTATTTATAGGCTGGCATTTTAATGAAAATGTGGGTCTGCTGAAATGACAAGGTACACACACACACACACACGCACGCACACACACACACACAGACACACAGACACACACACAGGTTTATTTAGGACAGGGATGTTAATCAACGGAGCCTCCAGTCGGAGCTGTGCTGTGTGTCATACTGTGTCACATCTGTTCTTAGTTTTAATTTACATTAAAGTTAAAGTTGTAATCTTTACTTATCTGTTATTTTTGATTCTTTCATCAACAGCCTCATCTCTGCAGAGGTTCTTGTGTTAGATTATTTGTTTAGAATTAAGCAAGTCTGTTTCTTTGTTTTTGGAAGAAGAATATTGAAAACTTGCTGTGGGTTTAAGTCTAAATAGAGTTGAGATTTTTGTTAAAAGATCGAAAGTAATTTAAAAATATTGTGTCATAATTTGCACGCACTGCCTCTGACTCTTGCCTGGCTCCATGGTGGAGCAGCTTTAGTATGATTCATGACTATTTAAGTGGGGATGTTCCATCCCTTCTTGCTTGTACCAAACATGTTTTCTCACAGTTGTTAAGATATTTTTCTTCCGGGGCATCTTTAAAGCCCCACAGCACTTCATTAGTATGCTGTTTTGTATTAAAATGACTCCAGGCTGTGACGGAAAAATGAGTGAAAAATGCGTGTGCCAAATCAGCGCGAGTGATTTATTCTAATGAACTGAAAAGGATAATTAATAAATTGCAAAATCAGTTTGGTGAGTCAGGAGGAGCACTAGTGTCAACGTGGAAGTGTGTCTGCTTCCTTTGTCCATACTGCCCGCCTTCCATTATTTGCACATTGTTGTCACTTTGCCCCCCGCTGCACCGTATCCATCTGACCTCCTTCACACAGACTGAGACATATTATCATAGACTATTCTGCCATAAGGACAAGAACGTGTTGCATTTTGACATCCGTGTTGTCCTGGGAAACCTGTCACCATAATATTACCCCTGCAGGGTCTCTTCTGTTTGCAGACCTTTTCTTCTGCTGGCTCGGGTTAACAAATTCACAGTGTAACACCTGTCCAGAGCTGTTTTGCATTAATGAACACGAAAATGGAATTTTCTACAACTCTCAGCCCATCTAACTATCCCTTCAGAAGGATTCGAGCCTGTTTACAAAGCAAATTCAGTGTTTCGGCAACTACAAACAGGGTGCAGCACATGTCACTAATTCAATCAGCATCAGTAAAAATTAAAGTGCATCATTTGGGACCCCCGCTAAGCAGTGAGAGCTTCTAATCATGCATTCATCCTGATGTAACAGGTTTCAAAGAGCAGGGGAATACACTGCAACATTTCTGCAAGTCAAATTTTCCATAAATCTGCAAAAATATGCAAAACTGTGCGGGAGCACGCGGTCCTTCGAGACTGCAATTAATTCCATCTATTTCCACTTCCGTTTCATGTTGTTGAGACGTTTTGTCACCTAATTGCACAGCAAAACTGCATTTATCCTCACCCACAACTTTCGGATAGAGAACGTTCGGTTAATGTTACGCATGACCTCGGATTTATGCTAATGAAAAACCATTTCCATACGTGATGGGGACCCTATCGCTAAAGCGCGGCAGGTGTTGATCTGCGTTTACAGCTGCTGCCGCCACTCACGAGCCCCCCCAGAGGATCTTTATCTCGGTTGAACGTCGCTGTTGGATTATTTGTGTGGTTTGTTGCTGTGTTGTACTGGTGCAGATTCCCCAGGAGGGCGGCCATATTGCCGAAGCAGACTGCTGATAGCGCTCATTGTCAAATATGTCACAAAAGGTGAATCATAATAGAAAATGATCATAAATATTAGGAATCACAACACAACACAACTTTGCTCTGTTATAGTCAGATTGTTTGGGTTCTTTTGGCCTGCAAATCAGTCAGATTCTTGTAAAAACAATGCATCAGATCACTTATTTAAACCATCTTTAGAGGAGCCCTCTTTCAAATAAATGAGGCAAAAACTTTAATATGAAGCTATAATCTGCATATATCAGAGTGAAACGGCGATGCACTGCCTCAAACAGACTCCTCTGCTGATTTCACTTAGCCAATTCGCTACAGCCAGACTTCCTACGGCGTTATCAGATGAATGAGAGGGGAAATGGGGCAGAAGCTAAATTACAGTTATGATGAACTGATATGGAGAGAGGAAGTACAAAAAAAGAAAATTTTGTGCTATCCCAGACTTTTTTTTTTGTAGTTAAGTTAAATGAGAATAATGCTACAGCTGTCCATAACCACAGATTTGGACTTTGAAGGCTTTCTTTTGCAGGCATGCAGACATTTGGACGTGCGATAGTCTGACGCTAGTGTGGGATGGGTGGCTGTGGGATGCGCTTCTAACATGTTGACAAATTCCTGCAGCCCCTGCCCCATTGTTCCACCTCAGCAGCTCTCTACTGTTTTATATAAAAGTCAACAGAGTGCTGGTCCAGGTTCAGAGGTGCAGCGCAACATCCCCAGCCCATTCCGCCTCCATAACCTTTATCCAGCCTGGTGAAACGTAACAGAGAGCCAGCAGCCAACAGGCTGTTTGCTTCTGCCAGACTGATGGATCTTTATTTTGGGTTTAAATCATGATTCATAACAGCTTATCTCACACTGGCCTGCTGTCGGGCACCAGTGGCAGACAGATAATCGAGTATTTTAGCATCCACAGACCTCGATATTTGCTTCAGTGGACCAAAACTGAAAACTTACTCGTAGATTCTTTCAGTTTGACAGTTTTCGTTCAACAGAAGACAAGAAAGCCATAATGCATAAGTGCAGTAATCTGAAGTTAATTGATTTTCATTTTAAATAAAGGATGGGCACAAAGTTACAATTAATTGAATGTACAGACTGTAAGAATCACTAGAGGGAGCGGGTTTTGAGTGAGGTCCACAGAGACGGGAACATAAGAAACAAAGATAATGAAAAAGACAACGGGGTGTGATTATGTTCTCCCCGGCTGTCACACATCCTGGAAGTGTTTCTGCGTCACAGACAGAGGCTGCGCACCCATAATTCAGTCTGATTTAGGGCCACGATCGAGCGCTCAGGGATAATAAGCAGTATAATTTGCAGGAAGGTGTGACCAGACTGGATAAGAGGGACACTAATGTTTGCTGCACGTCTTGTCCTTCACTTGTTCTTCCCCAGTTCAAAGTCAGTTCACCCGGTTCTGTTGCGATCAGCCGTGTAAAGTTAGTTTAACGTTCTAAATGAACATTTAATAGTTTAATCTAAAATATGAAGACATCAAAACAGATGAATGTAGCCAAAACACACTGACGCGTGAAGCCTGCAACACGAACTGCGTTCATTATCGTAAAAAAACACTGAATTTCTCCGATTCAACCACACATCCTGGACAGTCCGTCAATCATTCTTACAAATCGTTCCCTTCACGTGATGAACTTTCTTTGGCACGGTCTGACCAGCAGTAATTGCCACCCCTTTAAGAACGGGACGAAGCAATAAACCTGTCAGGCCATATTAGGAGCGTGGGACAAACGAGCGGGGATGAGGCTCCTTGCCCTCTCATCCTAATGGCAGCCATCTCCTGGTGTGTCCCCTCGACAGACACCTCATTACATCTGACCATTAATTCTGAGCAGGAATGGTGATATTATGTCCAGCAGCTTTCTTGCTGTCACGCTTCATGATGCAAGCGTCTACTCAGCACATGACGGGGTTTGATAATGATCATTTAACGCAGCCTTCCTGCTGAAGGTGACGCTTTGCGTCCACATGATGGGACAATCTGTTAGATGTTATATTTAGTTTTGTATTTCATCTCATTCTTCCTGCTCAGTAGCACAGATTAGTGCTATCCATCCATCCAGCCATCCCTCCATGCATGCCTGCATCCATCCATCCATCCATCCATCCACTAATGCAGTAAATCCAAATATCCATGAACTGAACATTCTGGGATCCACCTTCAGTAGTAAGTAAAGCAGAACTTGATGGTACAGGCAGATTTCAGCTGCCTGCCTAGAACCGTGATCCATCCATCTGAAATCTGGACTTTAAATGTAAATATTCAGGCCCACATAAATGATAGACGTGTTGATTCACATGTTAGGAACACCAACCCTTTCCTGGTTGCCATTTCTCATTACCTTCAGCCTCCTCAGCAAGCAGAGGTGATGATGTTTGGTGACCCTCTGGGAGAACCGAAATGTCACTCCCGAAGAGATCTTAATTAACAGATCCCATCTTAATGAAATCGCAGCGACCCAGACGCAGATCAGCGAAGAGCCGTTTCAGCATTAAAGGAAGCAGATGCTTTCAGAACACACCTGTCACTCAGATTATAAATCAGGTCCTGTTGGGAAGAGAAATCTCCAGTTTTCTCCAAACCTCATTTTCACCAGCTCCCTCCCCTTCAATCCTGAAGTTTCTGGAGTATTGATGCATCTTATGCTTCATAAAACTTCCCCCACTCTAACCCCCCCCCCCCCCCCCCCCCCCCCCCCCCCCCCACACACACACACACACACACACACACACACACACCCTTCCTTGGTGGAATACAACAAGACAGGAAAGATGGATGTGGGGCGGCTGAAGGAGTGATTTGTATCCGTGTACCCAGCCAATGAGGGATGTGCAGTTGCCCACAGTATCCCGCATCAGCAGCCCATTGTGCTGCTTATTGTGGGTAATTAATCACGTGTCCTGCAAAGAGTCTGAATTATAAATTAAAGTCATTTAAACTCTGAAAATCCACTTTGTTGGCAGTTAGTCACAGTGCGATGACCATGAGATGGAGACACTTAAAGGTACATTTACTGAAGGTGTGGGTGTACTTGAGTTTTTTTCCCCTCCTCTTGTCTCTGTAAAGCTGCACGTATCTATTTAAAATAAAGCAATCAAGATGTGACTGAAGTGAAGGTTTTATGACTGCTGTTACTCAGAGTTGTCCATTTTCATTATATTCAAGCTTAAAGCTGACACCTTTAAACTCTAATATTTGCAGAGGAAACTTCCCCATCTACATCATTTAGTTCATTAGTGAAGTTTTACGTACAAAAATAAAGCTGCAGACTAAAAAAATGCTCTGTTTTATCCATTAATCCTTGTGTCGGTATATACATATGACATATTCTGGTCATTTGTTTGTTTTATAAGATGCACATTCCACCTTTAGATAAAGCCTGTCTGCATATTTTATTGCATTCATTGGCTCAAGCACCCCAGAGCTGTTAGTGTTATGGCCCGATCATCCTGTATTTGATTCATGGTTACACATAAGGTGTTTGCAGACGTGCGGCAGCTGTGAGTTATTCGGCATGAATCTGCTGTTGTGAGAGTCATTGTGGGCTTCGGAACAGAGTAATGGGATGTCTCGGCTGTCTGACATAGCGCCTCCAGTAGCCTGCCCTTAGCGCTTTCTGGTTCCACGATTGGACCGGGACGAGCTTTTCTGAGCCTCGTTATGATCTCTGCTCGTGTCCACGTCAAGATTAAACTGACATCTCTGCACTGGCGTCTCCGACATCCTCACTTTAGGAACCCACTTCTAAGATGTTTAAATGCAACCCTGAACTATACAAACCCGTAAGAGCCGACCGGTGCAGCGTTTAGATAACGTTAACATGGTTGATGCTAATTTTAACAACACAATAAACTTCACTGCAACACAGCAGCATCTGAGGTGAGCTGACGCACAGAACTGACAAACTGTGCTTGCCTCAGTCTGACCACATTAGGGTGATGATCACACATTGCATCACAATTGTGCTTTTCAAGGCTGATAATGAGCAGAGCGTGAAGATGAACTTTCCCTTTGACCGGTGGATCGTCACGCTGCTGCGCTAGCTGATGTTCTTTGTTTGTTCAAGGTTGACCGACTCGGATTATTATCCCAGCGTAACCAGATCTGATGCTTGTTTACTGTTAACATAGATGTAAAGCGTACACGCGCCTCTGAGGCTGCATAGGCCAGAGATTCTGATGAACGCAGCAGCCAATCATCTGCGTGAAAGACACAACTATTCAAATTCTTCGTCATCTCTCTTCTTCGAGCTTTGATCTGACATGTACTTTGTCAGACAACATAGTGCTCATCTGCTCTGGGGAACAAAAGTTTACAGCATCTCTGTGAATCTGCTAACACCCAAGAACCGCTACCTTACAGTTGCTTACACGGAGGCTTTTGAAGTTAACCAGACATGATGAATAATGCATAATTCCACTGTCTCCTAAAACAAGATTACCTTTGGCAAACTTCCGCTTCTTAACTTCCTCCCAGAGGACAGCTGGGAGAAGTTCTGCACTTACTTTCCTGCAGTGGGAAGAGCAGAGTTAGGCAAACACAATTATTCTTGGAAACACTTTTTCAAAACTCTTCTTACCGAGGATCTCAGTTTTTTTTTTTTTTTCCTTTCTCTTTTAATTTGAAGAGTTTTAACCTCCTCGAGGGCTGGGTTAATCCTCAGAAGGATCGCATGAATCTTCATCTGATTATGCCGCATATGTGATCAAGCACATCTTCATCCTCATCATCGTGGTTGTGGGTGAGCGGGAGGGTGCAGAGAGCTTCTTTTTTTCCTTCCATTTTACCACAGATTTGAACTTCATCGCGCCACACTTAATAGTATTTGGCTGTCTCGGTCCTTGATGTGGAAATGTCGCAGCCTGAATCAATTTTAAGGATATCTTTGGCATTTCTCTTCCTCTTCCTGTTGTTTTGTGTGAAGGATGCTCGACATTATACTACACCATTACTGGAAGCCCTCAGTGACTTCCTGACATTATTATGAGGCTGTATTTGTTTACTTGGCTCACCGAAACATTACTGGTAATGAACCCCTGTCTGTGATGGTTATACTGGTCTTTTATGGCTAATTCACCTGATGTTGATGGCAGATATTTCCTCCCTGCAATTGCTCCCATCAGGAGGAGTCGTGAAATCTACTGTCACGGGCGGACGCCAAGGCTGAGACATCCATCCCCACGTGCCACAAAGAGCCCGGAGTGGGCTGGAATTACCACACATGCATGTTCACTCCATTAACCAAGGGACAGAGAGGAGGCCAGGATGGGGATTGTTCCTCCATTCAGAGAAAAGGAGAAAGAAATCTGGGTGCAATAATGCCGCCACTGCAGCTTTGGCTAATTTCAGCCTCGTGGGCGTGCGCCAGTTTAAAAAGCCCTCCAGATATGAAGCACGTCGCAAACTGATATTCAAATTTTCCCTGTATCTGAGACACAGACAGTCCACCGAAGAGAGCGGAGTTCTCATTTCATCAAAAGATTTTGTTCTATTTCTCTGTTCTGTAAACAATCATAAAAGATTAATGGACCTTTTATATCCGCCGGATGTCCCATAAAAAGACAGTTTTCACTTCTGAATATTAAAGTGTAGATTTTTTTTCAGGTGTCGGAAGCCCAACTGCAAGAGGACACTTTGGACGTCCAGGGTGTATAATTAGCACTTAATTAGCAAACATAATAACTGTAGCACAGAGTAAATATTGACATGGGCCACCTTCATAGTTGTTAGGACATTTGTCTGCTGTTTTTCTAAACAGCACAGAAATGAAAAAAAAAAAAGAAGCTTTAATTAGAAATGAAGTATTTTCTTTTCGGTGAGGCAGTTTAATATGACTTTTACCAGGAAGACACCTTGAGCAGGACCAGGCTGATGTTATGAAAAAAGGAAAAGGCACTTTTTTGTGTTGTTGTTTCTTATCTATGTGTTTAATCTTTCTGTGTTGTTTTCCTCATATTTGCAGTTGCCTTCTGGAAAAATTCAATTACAATCCAGCGTGCATCTGTTCAGTCGCGTTCACTCCCTTTACAGGAAAAAAGCCGCTCGGCTGCACTTTACTGCCTCTGACTGACAATCAGATAAAAAGAGTCTGCAAGACGGCGAACTGCAACTGGGAATACAGCTCCATAAAACGATCGGTGGAGGCGGATGCAACGGATCATAAAACCCACCGATTGGATCACCTTACGGTTCTTGAGTTGCTGGTTTATTTCTACTAAAGAACTCCAACATAAACAGTTTTAATGCAGCTGAGTTTAGATACTCACTGACAAACCAGGTGTCCTTTACTAGAAACCTGCTGAGATTCCATGAAAAAGGAGCAACATCTGGAGTTTTTTTTTTTTTTTTTTGAATGAATGAATAAGATCTCCTACAGATGATAATTGCTGTAAAGGTGAAGTTTTCACACTATAGACCTGGATAACATATGATGGAGATGGTTCATACTGCATATCAACCCACACAGACAGAGGGAGAACATGCAAAAAAAAAAGTGCCAGGCTCAGAATTGACACTGCTGCGGTCTTTATGTTAGCTGATTCTTTCTGAAAGTCGCTCAAAGCATGAAAACGAAGCTGACGGTCACCCCAGCGACAGGTAATTGCTGGATCCATTTGTTCTCCTGCAGCCGCGGGCCTCCTTGTCTCACGACGACATCTCCGTCGTTTGCTAAATAAGCTTCAGCATCTGTGCCATAAAACACAGTCCAATAAAGTGAATTTGATTCACTGAATCCGCAGTCCGTGCAGCCTCGGCGGCGCTGCAGACACTCTCGCCGCCCGTTAGAAAAAGACGTAACAAGTTTAAGGACAGTGACAAATCGTCAGCTCGCCTGTAAAGTGCTGGTTTCCTCCACGCTCTAAAAGTCAGAGTAAAGGTGTGTCACCATTAATTTTCTTTATCGACTGAAATTTACACCATCACTTAAAAGCAGGGGGAGCCTTTAGAGAGGGGCCTGAGAGCCTGAGCACCTGCCTGTGTGGGGCCTACGCACCCACTCCTCTGTCCAGAACAATCCAGCCGCTTTCACGTCACTACTGTGTATCCCACTGGCAAAGCGTGGCCTCTCTGCGTCTCAGTTTCAATTTACCTTCTCCGGAAAACCTTTAGCCCTCTCGCACAGGAAGACATGTCCCCCGTAGAACCAATTTATCCTCATTGAGGAGTAATTTCTGTTGAGTGTGGAAGAGGCTGCAGTCAGAATGGCTCCGCTCATACAATAATAATGACGCTGTGCTTCCAGCCATCCAGTTACTGAACATATTACTCTCACCTGCAACAACAAATGCTGATCCTTGGCAGAAAAATAAAGGATTCAGTTGAGTGATGATTATTTTTCCTGATCCTGGCGTAGTTTAAATAATCACTCCCCCCCCCCCCCC
>BJFM01001784.1:266841-294078 GCA_016586285.1 Arothron firmamentum
ACACACACACACACACACACACACAAAGCTGGTGGCCTCGCTGCACGTCTTCAGCACGTCTGTGTATTTTTATGCCTGCAGATTTTTAAGAGGTAGCGATCTGATCTGTCCCTTTGTGACAACAGTCTGCCATCAAAACTTGGGTCCTCCTTTCTATTTTACAGATACTTTACAAAAGAAAGCGACAACAACACAAAGGCTGCGGGTGCGTGAGTGCGCGGCTCACAGGTAAACAGGACCGCTGATGGTTCCGTAATTATCTTTCCAGCCGATGGGAAAATGTAATATTGGATGCTTTGAATTACCGTCTGAGGCCCTTTTAAAACCCGAACACAATGCGTTTGGCTCGGAAAAGCCTGTCTCCACCATCCAGAAAAGAAGATGAAATGATTCATCACGGCCGGGACAGCTTCCGGAGGATGAGATGAGATGAGAAGCGGGAACAGTGTCATTTTATATCTCCCAGACACACACACACACATACAGATACACACACACACACACAGAGAAGATGAATCGCACTTGCTGGAAACCGAATCGCTGCGACGCTGGTGCCGTGTACTGACTGTAAGCAGCAAAGGTGCCATACGAGGCCGCAGAGTCCGTATTTACAGAGGGGACCGCCACTGGCCTTTCCTTCTCTGCCCTTTTTTGCGACGTCCGTGCAAACGGGATTAACCGAAGGTCAGTGAAGCTCTGAGGGGAAACGATCCAGATTTGAGCAGGTGGCCGTGTCCCGGGAGAGCTGCTCCACATCTGAGTACAGGCCTGACCAACACGCTGCTGTTTCTGCGTTTATGTTGACATCATCAGCTCTGTAGCTTCATTTCTGGGGGTTGTTCGCTGCATTTATAAGGCTAAACCCATAATAATGTCTGGGCTAATTGGCAGCATTTGTGCTAAACTGATAAAACACCCCCTTTCATGGGATTCACAGGCTTCCATCAATAATGTGACTGCCCGGGCTGAAAGTGATTTAAAGCCCATTTCACACTTGGATTCGAAAAGAATGATTGCTGGAAAATCCGCAGTTCCACGCAGCCACATCCTATCAACAAATAATTCTGTATTTGTGGAACAACCAAATAACTCCTTTTTTTTGGTTCTACCTGTGATTGTTTTTATGTATTTTGCGTCTGTAATACACTTCCCCACTTCCTCAGTGTCGCTGTCACCCTGGCGCTGTGGAATGATTCAGTATTGTCGTTTCTACACGTCAGTGGGGTTGATACATAAACTGCCTCCGGGACCCAGAGACAAGAAGGCAGAGCCACAGATCACTGAGGCTACAAGGTTCTGCTGCATTGGTGATTCCTGAGAGAAGAGCCGCCTCCATTATCCTGAGATGAAAGTTCGGAACAAGCGGGACTCTTCCCAGCTCCAGTCATAAACCAGCAGTGCTCCATGAAACCCTGAATGCTGGTGAGCAACAACAGAGATCAGAGATCAGACGTGTTAGGACCTGAAGGCGTCTGGTTGAATCTATGATGGTTTGAACCGAGGCCCAAGGACAGCACAGTCAACACCGATGGAGAAGGTTTCTTCATGAGGGGAAAGTTTCTTCTTTCCTCTTTGAAGCAGACGCTCCCTCTGATTGGAGAACACGTCAGCCTTTGAAGATGTGAATTTCATCAGGCGGTGAGCTGAGAGGCCTTTGGGGTCAGCAGACAGTGCAATCCAGCGGACATGTCTGAATCTGCGGTGGGCTGACACGACACAGATGGTCCATAATCTGATTACACATCCATTACTTTCTCGCAGGGATGTGGAACTGACACAGGGAATCACTGCGTAAGCACGTTAAATACAGCAGCACATGGACGGTCTGTCCTCTCCTGTACGGAAATGTCCCCTGTCGCTCGTGCTCAGTGTTAAAACCCGCAAGATGTCATTTAGCAGATGTTTCAAAGGTTCACAGTGATCTCCTTATGCCTGCAACCCCACTTTCATGAAGAAGGTAATCTCCTCATCATCCAGAACAAGCAGAATGAATGTAAGTCTTTATTTGGACGTGATCAGAAGGGCTTGAAGTGTTTTCTTCTAAATTATGAAGATAGGTTTCCTTTCGCATAAAACAAAGAAAAAAAGATAAAAATTAATTGAAAACACCTGAAGTCCACATGCCAAGAAGGTGCTGGGTTTTCTAGTTCACCTCTTCCATGTGGGATTTGCATCTTCTGCCCCCTCCAGGTTCTCCAGTTTCCTCCCACAGTCCAAAAACTGGAACATCAGGTTGACTGGAGACTGTAACATCCCCAGAAGTGTGTGTGTGTGTGTGTGTGTGTGTGTGTGTGTGTGTGTCTTTATTTATTTATTTGAATGCAGTGAGGTTGTTGTGACAGACCTTCACTGTTCAGATGATATATAACCTTATATACTGTATCTGCAGGACGTGACCCTGTCCTTAAGAGAAAGAAGAACTTTAGAGGACAGTTTGAACTCAGCTGCCATCCCTGGTTACAGCTTTCTTTCACTCTCCCTTCTTTGTCTCCTTCATTTGTTCCATGAGCTGAGGCAGCCTTGGATTTAAATAAAATCCCGTAACAGCTGCTGCTTCCTTTTCCGGTAATGAGAAATGCTGAAAAGACGCAAGTGTCCTGCAGGTGCCACAGCCTCTGGGAGACGTTGAAAAACCCCCGTTTGGAGATATTCATGTATCCTTTGTAAATTAGCTCGGCATAAATATATCCTTTTTAATGTTAAAAAGCTACAGCTGAGCCAATAGAAAGTTCCTGGGAGTCATCCTTTCAAGGACAGGACAACTTTGAGTCATTCTTCTCACTGTCACAGGAAAACTGAACATTTACAAAATATGTGCCTTCATTCCAGGGACGTTATCAACGATCGTTAACGTTTGCTGCGAGGATGATTTCATACACGTCTTTCAGATTGGATGAAAACGGAATGGAAAGCTGCTGTGGGTCCCTTTGAAATCGCTTGCACAAAAAAAATCAAGCATGCTGAGGTCGCGCACAGTTTTTGTTGCAAAGGTTATCCAATGCTCATCGAGTATGAGAGGTTGGGAAAGAGATAAACAATCGAAATTTAATAACAGCGACAAATTTAGTCAAGAAGTTGATGGAATGGTGAAACTTTAAAGGTGTCCACCGTCTGTGGACTGTAGCTCAGATTAAATCTCTCCAGTTCCTCTGTGATTAAAATCATCTGTGATACTTAATAGTTCCTTTTTAAATAATGCACATTTTAATCTCTGCATGGGATCTGCTGCGCCTGGATCAAAGTCCCTCTTTATCTCATTAACGAATAAAAGGAAAATGAAAATTCCCACAATCTTGTGCCTGGCTCTCCGTTGCAACAGCTCTGGCACAAGAATAATTGCCCATTTTAATTCCTAAATGTGCTAGTTAAAATGATATACCCCAGCAACTTCCAGAGTCTCTCTCTCCCCAACTACCCACAAATTCCCTGATTAGAAGAGCATCGCAGCTTCCCCACAGAGCTGCAGGTGATTGCGGCTTCAATCTCTTACTGTCAAACCTCACCGAGAGACAGTGGATTTATTTAAAAAGGGGATATTTGAGGCATCCCAGAGTTGAGATCTGAATTCTCTGTAAAGGAAAGTGCATGCTAGTCCTGGCAGACTTTGTGCACCAGTAAAGTCGCTAATTAGCAGAAGAGGTTTGAAATCTAAAAAAAAAAAGTGAAATAACCTCTGAGAGTTTAAATCTCCACACATGACAGTGTGAGCTGCTGCTCGGCACCACTGTCAGGAGGGCGAGGAGAGACGCTCTTGTCTTCCAGTAAAGTGAATAAGAGCTGGCAGATTATTGTCCTGCAGTTCAGGACAAAAGAAGGAGGATTTTAACATGATTTGAAGACAAAAATGACGCAGTGGCTCAAGTCCTCAATGATCAGGTCAACAACACACAGAAGAACATCTTTTTCTTATTAAACTTATGTTCCCAGAAGAAATAAGGATTGCATTTTTCCTGTTAATGTCAGTTTGCAGTACTTTGGTCAGCTGTGTTGTCTTACAAACACGTTTGGACTGATTTGGATCCAAAATTTGAAGTCACAGTGGTAAAATCGACATGTTTTAGGGGTTTTTTTCCATCCATTTTAAGTTTTTTGGTGAAGTACTCCACCATTTGTTGCTATTGTGAAGAAAATAAGGATCATATGAGAGGGGACAGATTCAGTGAGGAGGAAGCAATCAATTTGCTTCAGTTACCTTGGAAACCACAACATCACGCAGAAGACTGAATTTTTTTTTGCAAGTTTCATGAGCAAACAATGTTATTTTCTGATGTCAAGTGACCTAATTTAAACGAGTTTACAAAAAGAAAAAGATCCTTTTACCTTGAACATCCATCCTGACGTCGACTGTGAGCTTGTTATCGACTTGGTCCTCCAGTTTCTCTGCTGTTGCTGTCATCACTTCCTGTGTCGCGTGTGCTGCACATAGACAGATGACCATTTCGGATGTGCATTCACACGATGCCGAGCTCTGGCAGAGGTGGAGGTCGTTGAAGCCACCGTTTCACCTGTAGCTCCTGCAAAAAGAGAGAGATGCAATCAGAACGGAGACATGAAGAACGCTGCATCAATGCTGATGACAGCTTAATGCAGATACATCTCAGTGGTTGACAGATGAGAGCCTCAACATAGGAATTATTTTTTTCAGATAGCTTTAGCTTCGTGCAACTTCTCTCACCCACTTCAGTGTTCTCGCCATCATCAAACCCAACGGTTGGTTCTGCCTGTGAGTCCATCTAGTTCTGATGCTGACAGCCACAATGACAGCGAGGCGAGCCCACACAGGGGACAGTGGGTCTATTCTGAAAAAAATTAATGGACAGACATCGGAGGGCATTTAGAGAAATTATGCCTGATTTTCCAGCTGCTCATTATTTTAACACGCAGGGTCATAAAAAGTCACAATCTAATCAAGTTCCATTTACCCTGATGAATGTAAGTTTAATTGAGTTAATGATCAGACGGATGATTAAACAACACATCAGCTTACAGATTGCAGAGTATGAATTGGGAGAACGACCCGACTGTTCCATAACATTGCAGCTAACTTACGGTAATTTATTGTTTTACCTGTCACAGAAAATTAAAACAAATCATGAGAACAACGAAAGATCGATAAAATGAAATCAACAAAGTTCTAGAGGGTGTTCCAGTGCTATCACTACCTCACCACCATCAGGAAGCAGGATGTGGAGGATAAAATAAACATCGCCGCTCAAGTTCAAGCGAGTTCACCTGGGAAATGTTCTTCCTGGCGGACCCTTGAGTCATGAAAGAACGCGCAGAGCGTTCCCCAAAGGAGCTGGAGGGATCTTATCTGGAGGAGCTTCCTGACTGGAGCTCAGATAGCGACGCTCCCCGCTATGCCTCTGAATGGCTGCCGCTCCAGAGCTGTCGCAGAGAATATCTGCACCTCTGGCTGCACATTAGGAATGTTTGAGAGAGAGAAAAAAACATCGAGGAGGTGAAGAGAGAGCCCATGGAGGAGGCTTTCTGAAGAAGCCCAGATGGAATTAAATTAATGCCGAGGTGAGATCGTCACCTTTCAGGGTCGTTTATTTACATGCTGCTAGCTATATATGTAATTGCCTTTCCAAAATTGCTGCTAGTGCTCAGGTGGACCTGGATTGAACATCTATAGTATTATAGTTTTCCTGACGATAAAAATGGACTGTTAACCTTAACGAGCCAGCTGTGAAGCTACTGTGGAATCTGCTGGGTCAGCACCCTGACCAGCGTTCCTGCACCAGCATCTGCGTCCATCAGGGCTCCAAAGTCGTGCTGTTGGTTTATCTCTGCTAAACCCGGCGGGTTTGACAGGCAGCCAGTCAAACCTCAGTTCAGACTGATCAACCAGCTAACCAGTCTGATCAGGAGCCATCGCTGCACGGCTCAAAGAGCTCCAGAGAGGTTTATCAACGACCAAGACGTTCTGAAGGCGTTCTGAAGGTCAACAGAACAGGATAGAAGGTCAACGGGAGTCTGCTGATGAAAATCACACACCTTGAAGAGCAGCAGCTTGGAGAGACAGATGAACACAAACATAAAGCTGCTTTGCATCCGAGACGAGTGTGTGTGCTGCAGGTGCACGTTTAAATCACGAGCTCACACCCTTATCAGGGGAGAAAGGCAGCAATCAAGCCTGAAGAGCTTCTCCGGCTGTAGATTCTCACTGCTGCGTTTTCACCTCATTTCACATCGAGTTGCGACGTTTGGCTCAATTATCAGACTCCCCCCTCATCCTTTGCATGCAACAAAAATATAAACAACTATCGTCTAATACGGCAGAACTAAAAATTGACAGCACTACATGCATGTTTCAGATCTGTACTGTAAATTTACTGCAAGACTCCGACGTCGATGAAACAATTTCTCGTTCTTAACGGATCAAGTCGGAACTATCGTGTTATTGCTTATTTCTGATTACTGATCATGTCACCGATCCCTTCAGAGCGTCTCGGCGCTGCTGTCAGAGAAAATTGCTAATAACTCTACATTTTTCAGCGTTCTGGTGTGATTCGTTCCTCAAACGCGTTGCTGGTTTAGCAGGCGTTTTCTGTAAATGTGATCAGCTCAAACATGGCAGCTGTCTGCTGCAATTCTGCAGAAAGAATCAGAGCTGTGCATCTGTTTCCTGTCATCATGTCTAAACTCACATCAGACTGGATGTGGAGTAAACCTCCGAGTTCATATTTGTTAGCTGATAAAGATTGATTGGATGTGCTATGATTTCCCCTTTTTTCCCCTATTCTGATTCCACACGCTCCTGATGTCAGATATTCCCTTTTCTTCATTTCTTTCCCAGAAATCAAATTTGCGTTTACATTCAAATGATGTTTTAAACATGTCTCTTTGTGTGAGTTTCCCTTAAATACTCCAGTATCCTTCCACGGTCAAAAACAGGACCATTAGGCTGAATTAATTAACTGAGAATAAATGTCTGGTAATGGCGGATGAACTCCACCACCTCAGCCTGAGCTTCTGACCAGCAACATTCATCAGCGCGACTCTGATCACGTCATTAACATTCATTGTTATACCAAAATTGAACTGCTTAAGCAATACATCAGATTAAAGTAGTTAAAGGACTAAACAGATTTTTAAAAGCTTCATCTCCATTCTTAGAGTCGAGTTTCTTTAGAGCTCTCTCCCTGTCAGAGTTCTGTAGGTTCCTACATGAGCATCAGTCCCTGAAGCCTAAAGGCTGCGTGGCCTCACACCTTCTTAGGGCAGCTGATAACAGTGATTGAAATCGAGTACTCTGCCCCCCACCCTGACTAGCATCAGAGCATCTGAGTGTGTTGTTTGTACTTTCAGCATGAAAACATCTCCTCTCTGAGGTTCTCTTTGGTGTCAGACGCACTAACACAAACAGGTGTCATTTGGTGTGTGTGTGTGGAGAGGAAGACCTCCATGCCGCTGCCGTGCTAACCACGGCACCTCCACGGAATCAACTCCTCTTTCATAAAGAAAAAACTGTCTGCTGTCTGACAGCATTCAGAGGTACAATTAATTATACCTTTAGATCACACTGAATCCACAAACACAATTATTCCAGGCTGAAATTAATATTCTGGACATTTTTTTCACTCTGGACAAAAAGTCAAATTCAATCGTTTATGCCTCTGACCTTTACCGTCCTTTTCTCGTGTGCGGCCTTGTGTGTGGTCTTCTGCATGAGCGGAGTGGTTACGCAACATTCCCTCCTCATCAGGTGCGACACACTGACGGTGGCGTGCTGCGAGGGGCGAGGACGGAGAGGCGGGCAGCCAGGGCTATTTTTAAAGCCACTAAGAGAGTCATCGCTGAGGTCGGCTCGGATGCTGCATTATGCTGCACGCCTGCTGACATGTAGAGCTCTTAAGATTCATTATTTCCTTTTACTGCCGCCGCAGCGTCAGTGGAGAACATGCAGGGTGAAAATAAAAGGGAGAAACTGTTAGATGAATGTTTGAAACATTGGAAGTGGTGCTGAGAGGAGAGGGGTGGACCGACTGCAACACTGCTGCAGAACTGCTCTCTTTAAGGTGCCAAACGACGCTCAACATTTGTTCCTGGCACTCCAGAGCCAGTTTAGCCCCAGGCCAACAGATCTTTGTGCTTTGCCACCACAGGCGGAAGGAAGTCAAGCCTGTCCTGAGTTAAGATAATCACAATCGATTGACTCCAGTGTTGCTAACGACGCCATCCAGCATCAAACGCACAAACACAGGCTTTATTTTAGCCATCACCCAGTTCAATTAGCTGCTCAACTGGAAAAAGAGCATATGGGGACATGGAGCCTCGAACAAAAGAGCAACAAAAGTGAGGGATTACCCTGGATCATTATGATTTGCCAGAGCGAAGCGAACCAGCAGGGGAAATGTTTAGAAACAGGAGGAGTTCCGGGCGTTGGTTTTTAACATGAAAAGCAACAGCGCAGCATGACAGAGTTGGACCTAAGAGAGGGAAATCAGGGGTCTGTGCATTCAAGAGCAAATGCTGCAGCACAAACATCACCTGCTGGACTAAACAAAGTCAGACTGATACAATCAGCTGCAGTAAATCCATGTATTATTATCACTTTGAAGCAGGTGTTTTCATTTTTGATGCACGGTTGAACCAGCTCAGTTAACTGAGAAACACAACATTTGCATTTTAATGTTTATTTCACAGAAAATGCTAATCTGGTTGGAAAAAAAAAAGAGTAAATATTAACTGCTCAGGTAAAAAGCTGTCGCAGAAACTAATCCACATGCAAATCCCTGCAGCAGCAGGCCATCTACACACTGCTGCTGCTGGAGATGACTAATTGTTTATCACTGATGTTTTGTTGTGAAGCGTAACATTAGCTTACTTTGTTAAGTGTGTTTCCTGTAAAAATGTCCAAACAGAATGTTTACGCATCCATTTGTGAACCATCCCATCACTTCAAATGTTCTCTGGGTGTGTTTCATCTCTGCTTGGCTTCTGAGCCCAGTTCAGTTGGCTCCAGTTGACCGTTAATCTTAGCAACAGGTAAAGCCATCTGGCGGCGTGAATGATTTAGAGCTCTGGATGAACAGCTGGAGGACATCAGGGGATGCAAACTAAACCGCTCCCCCGTTAATATGATACAGTTTCACCAAAATCGGAGGAGACTTTCCTTCTGACTCATGGAGCATGTCGTAAATTCACACCATTTCCTTAATTCACTTCAACAATTCCAGCTTTCATCTCAAACTGCACCATTTTTATAAATGAATAAAGTTAAAACATAAAAAAATCACAAGTAATTCCACTAAAAAGACTCCGATTTATTGCAGTACCCCTTTTGATACCTTAGGAAAATAAAAAACAAAAAAAGTCTTAGTCATAGCATTCATATGAATACTGCAAGAAAGTCTACAAGTATCAGCTATTAAATGCATTCTTACAAAAACTTGGAAATTATGGCAGTTACTCATGGTTCCATTTGTTCAAAATATTCAAAGGAGAGAAAACCTTAATTCAGTTCTGAATTTGTTGCTTTTGTCTTTAAAATTCTGCTTCCTGAGGTGGTGTCAGCTTGTGTGTGTTCGCCACTCTTTAATCGATTATCAAAACACTCGGCAGTTCATTTACTGTCTGTCAGGTAATCAAATATTTCTTTACTGCGGGAGTTTAGACTGATCCGCTTTAATAAACTCGTTCCTCCCGCAGACACGGGGAGCTGGCCGAGGGCTATTAATTAAAGAGCGCACCTCAGAGATGGTAAACAAGCTCAGGCCTGACGGTGCAGGCGATGCACAGAGCGCTCTCGCTGCAGGAGACGTTCTGCCACATCAGTGGCTGCAGGTGCTTCTCTCCATTCTGCTCGGATGCTGAAAACAGACCCACGAGGGAGGAATGCTGGAGAGCAGGGAGACGCTGCCATATCAAAACTCTTTGTTTCTTAATCAGCTGTGTGTTTTCCTCTGGTGGGAGGTCAGTCGGAGCACTTTGTTGGGATGAGAATGCATCAAATTCATCGGAGAAAAGCAGAAAATCTGCCTCCTTTCTCGGCTTGGTCTGGGCTTCAGTCTTATCTGCAGCGGCCGCCACACAGTTGACCAAGGGTGGATCCACCCTGGCTTGTCCCAAAGCAATTTTAAGTGTGGCCATTTCTCCCTCTTAGCTATACGGCGGGCTGATATTGCATGAGCTCCCCGCCTCTTCTACCTGCAGATAACAGTGAAGAGTACACTCAGACTGCAGAGGAACTGTCTGGGGAACTTCTCAAAAGACTTTGCCTCTGAAGTTAAGCCTTTGGAAAACCTCCCTGAGATTGCCGCCTGAAATAAAGTCTGCGCACAATAAGAGGAAATTGGAGCGTGCTGGTGAATGTGAAAGGACGGCTACAGTAATTAGAATAGCCTTTAATCACAGTTTATTACATTAATGGGGTTTTACATTACTATGTTATCATGGTTCTAAAAGGATCCCTGGAGTTTAACTTTTTTTTGGGTGTAAATTTAAGGCTTTTGCAGGAGCACTTAGTCAGAATCCTGGGAGAGGATGAGGAAGAGCCAACACGCTGATATTTCTGTCCTACACACAGCTCTCTTTTAGCAGTAACGCTAATCCAGCAATCCATTCATCCATCCATTCATTTTCTATTCGACTCTGCTTATTCCAAATCACTATCTAATCCCATCAGTCACCGGGAGAGAGGCTGGAATACACCCCGGGCACCAGTCCATCACAGACACACACACACGCCATCCACTCACACACCCACAGTTATGAGCAATTTAAAATCTCTATTCGAGTTAATGTTCGTGTCTCTGGACTGTGGGGGGGACAGAGAAACCAGACTCGCAATCGAACCCCTGAGGAGACTGTGCTAACCACTGTATCACCCGACCACCCGTTTTAAATGGCAAAATTTGAAAGGGCAATGAAACAGAGTAAAAATAATTGTTTTGGAAGAAACACAAAATACCAAGCTAGGCTTAACGATCACTTGGAAGGAGCGGCAATACTAGAAACCCTAAAGGCTATTACATACCCCACAAGAGGAGAGAAATTTGTTCTCCCTTCCAGGGCTGCTAGAACAAAATGGCATCATTGTTTCCTTTCTTGCAGCCAAGGTTTGGGAGTTTTTGCAGCTTCACACCGTCCTGGCAGGACGTTTCTGTCGTCTAGTGTCTAAGAGCGATTGTGTGATGGTCAGAGATTTGAGGTCAGCATGAAGAAAAGCAAAATGCCTTTTTCACTGGCACAAAGAGGGAAGAAAAGCTGGTCAAGGAGCTGAGGAAGAATAAAAAACCTTTATAACCATGTAAAGCCTATAAAGATGCAGAAATGAGTAACAATTCATGGAAAAGGGCAGCCCGACCTGTGTGCAGAGGAGAGTTTCTCTCGCAAAAAAGATGTAATAGCTACAAATTTGCAAAGACCCTACAGCATGGCCGGATGAAGAGAACATGTCATTTGCTGCAGTGGGAGGGCCGAAGAGGACCAAGAGTTCTGCACACTTTCTCATGAAATTGAAAATGACGTGGCAGGAACAAACGTTGTCCTAGTTGCTGCCACTTCAAGCGAGTGAACTCATTTCTCAGTTCTTGAGGATTAAAAGCCTTATCCTGCATCTTAGATCAGCCTTCGCAAAAAAAAAAGAAACGTGTGTATACTAGAAGATGAAAAGACTAATTTACTGTATCTGATCTGCTAACATCAACACTCAAGAGTCACAACTGTGATCTGCAACCTAGAACAGATAAATGGATTCGACTCAGATGAAACTCCAGTTTTAGGCCTCTGCGGCTGGTAGCAGGCGTCACAGTTTTCTATCTCAGCTAAATAAACCAATCAAGGGTGCTGACTCACTGTTAAGGGACCCACGGGGCCAGGTGAGCGGAAGTGACGGGACGTTGATGAGGAACCCTGAGCTTTTCCTCGGAACCGCTCCAGTCTTCCAGCTGTTAATGAACCCAGGAATCAGCTGTCTGGGTCGCACCTCGCCGACCCCAGAGTCGCCCCAGAGAGCAACAGAAAACACAAACACATCGACAGTGTAACTGAGCGTCGAGGACAGGGCTGTGAATTTCAAAACGCAGAAGGTGTGGAGTCAGTACAGAACACCGGAACGTTCAATTAGTCAGAAGCGAAGCGTAAAAGTGAGAAGAGTGTGAGGGATGCAGGTGTGAGTCGATAATGGCAGATAAAGCAGGTGTGTGCGCATGTTCCATCATTTGTGTCGTCCTGCCGGGTCTCTGTGCCCAGCAGACTGAAACCGTTTCCTTCCTGAAACCCAGTGATGGAGAACATAACCCACATATGTAAGCCAACAGAAAACCGTCACTCTGCCTTCAGCCCACTGTCTGATGTTCTCTCCATTCCCCGTCCCTGCCCCTGTGTAGTGAGCCATAAACCCCTAAATAATTCACTTAGAGCGGCAAAGAGGGGCGGTGGCAGCAGTTCTGGAGCTACATGATCTACTCAGCACTGTCCTAACTGGGAACGTTAAATATTCAAATTAAAACAAGTTATCTTTATGTAAAATCCACCATGAACATCTTACAGAGTATTCAGTCCATCAGCCTTTAAGTCAACCCAATCACTGAATCATGGTATATTTGCAAAGCTATCCCCTCACAATGAATATCAATGTTAATGGATTCATTTTAGTGTGGGCTGCTTTCATTTTCATATTCAGAGGGCTATAAAACACAATATAAAACCTTAACATTGTGGGAATCGACAATTAAATGTTTCCAGTCTAATTCTGTTCCCTTCCCCACCAGCTCTATCCCTCCTTCCATATGTTCCAGGATGCTTTTGAATTCATGCTGTTGACAAGGTCATATCATTAACTGTGCTCCAACTGGGACCATCTCCTGTTTTTCCACAATCCCCACCTCCATTATTTAAGACAGCTACAGCGGACTCTCATTTTCTGCTGCACAACAGTGGTGTGGCGTTATTTTATCAGGCCGGTTTGCTCCCGGCAGCACTCTCCCTCGTCATGACACGACTGATGAAGGAGCACATGAAGGAGGAAACCTTTAGCACAGGTGGAAATAATTAGCTCCTCATGAAAGACGATATGAAACACGCCAAATATAAATGACCAAACCCGTTAAAATGCAAACTGTGTCCGGGATGTGATTTATCTCGCCCCTAAAAACAGCCCAGTTCACCTTTTCTGTGATTTACCACAGCACAATATCTGTTCTCCATCAGCTGAAATAAATTAGATGTTTTTAATTAAAACTTTTGTCATCCATCAAAAGAATTCTGGCAAACAGCGCAAATGAATTACAGGTGTGGTGGATGAATGTCTTTCGGTAAATTGCGTTATAAATAACACATCAGGAATTATAACAACCCCGCCCCCGTACCTCATTAATATTCAGATGATCTGGGGGAGGTCATATAATCATTATTGTTATCACTTTATTATCGGCATACAGGTGGTCGTGCAGCAGCGGCTCAGGCCAGCGGCGTCCTCCCCCGGCGGCACTGCACAGGCTCCCAAAATGGAACACAATAGATGCATCAGGAATGTGGCCAGGCATTCCGCTCCACGGAACCAAAGGCGGCTTTCCCTCAATAAATCATTGGCAGCCATCGTTGGGGATGATGGTACCGGCCGGCGGCCATAGTGAGGCTATTACTTATTCCCCTGTTGGTGGACTGGCTCCAGTCATTGTTCTCAGGCCAGCAGGGGGTCACCAGGTAACACCGGGAGGAGTTCAGCCACGTTATAAATGAACCATCGCAGTGCACTGGTACAGGTGTGTGTGTGTGTGTGTGTGTGTGTGTGTGTGTGTGTGTGTGTGTGTGTGTGTGTGTGTGTGTGTGTGTGTTGCCCCTGACCCCATAGAGTCACAGCTAATCTGCAGCCAGCGTGTGATGTCATCGGTCCTGTCATTGGACACTCTCCTTGCAGCTCCCACATATCCATGGCTGACTCACGGCTGCGCAGGTGAATCACAATCAAAAAGCAATTAGGGGGCTGCGCGGAAGGCTCGCTAGAATTCAATATTCAGAAGGTTGTTTTAACGCTGCAGACAGCACAGGAGCCTGGTGAGGATGTTATTACACCTCTGACTGGTATGGAGAGAGAGGAAATTAATGATGTGAGGTTAGCTGTAAAGATTGAGGGTATTGACCCACATCTTAGGAGGGTGTAATCCAGGATTAGGGGAATCCGTGCACCCGCTGGCTCGCATGAGGAGACCTTCGTGGGCATTTCGACCTTGTAAAGTCAAGGTCAATCTGGCCATACAACAGCAATTTAGGACTAATACTCGTGTCAGAGTGCTGAACCCAGCCAGCCACAGGTTGGCTTTTCTATCTATTACAGGCTTTTCCAAACACACTCAAGGCTGCCAAATAAACACTGCACAAAATGTGTGGTGTCTAATATAAGATAGATAGATAGATAGATAGATAGATAGATAGATAGATAGATAGATAGATAGATAGATAGATAGATAGATAGATAGATAGATAGATAGATAGATAGATAGATAATCATTCATCCTGTGGAGTTTGTTATCCTCCTAGAACGCTTTATTACTTCAGGCCGCCTTCGCTTTCCTCTCCTGCCATTTACAAAAAGACATTTCTCTGATATTAATCTACATGAAATCATATAATTCCGTTTAATAAATGAATTTCATTATGGGAGCTTATTACACTAATCTGATGAAGGCGTCGTTACCAACCTGTTCATGTCGACAGTCTCAGCAGATATCATAATCATAATAAGGTTTTTCTTTTGTCACAATCTAATTTATTTTATACATATACATAGAAAGCCCTGAAGGAAATGAAATAAAGCCATATAAAATCACTATGTAGCATTTGATTTAAAAAATATGTGGTGGACAACGCGCTCTCTCTCTCTCGCTCTCTCTCTACTGTATATATATATATATATATATATATATATATATATACATATATATATATCATATGCACCATAGTGTCTTTGTGAGGGATCCAGATATGTTCTCCCCCAGTTTGAGAGTGCTTTTACACTTGGACTGTGTTGGTGATGGAATCCTGTGACCAGGGCGTCACGGACGTCTGGCCTCCTGTCTGCAGCCAGCAGAGCCAAAGTGGAACTAATAATAGAACACGCCAGAGCAGCACGCTTCTGAATTTCCAGGTTTTAAACGAAGAAGCTGAGGTGGAGAGCTTTTGTTCCTGTTTTTCGCTGCACAAATCGGCCCACATCGTCCTCAGGGGACGCGGGATTAAGGTGTTGCAGCATGTTCTGCTGATCTTCAGTCTGTCCTCACGCACACGCTTCACTCTGACTTTTAAAGGTGACCCGTGTATTTGGTGTCAGCAGCGTCACAGTCCTGGCGTCTGGGCTGCAGCGCAGGGGGGATCTGAATGATGAGGCTAATGATGCGGAGCCTTACGTGACTTCAGATGGATGAAGACAGCAAAATGGAGATAATGAAGGTGTTACATGCCGTGACGGTCGGAATGATGCCGTTAAGCACTTTAACCTGAGATATTAAATGTAAATAGGCAGCTGTTTCCAGAATGGAAGGTTGTATAATTCGGCCATATTTGGCATTAAATATATTGATAATCAAACTGCTTTTACCTACTTTAATGTGAAGACATGCGTTCTGAAACAGCCTGTCTGTGTCTGTTCTTTGTGTTTTAATTTGCATTGGTGCAGTTTAGCATAATGTAGCTATTTTAGCTATTAATAGCTCCTGGGGTTTTTTTTTTTCATTAATTCTGTAATGGATTTCCTCATGCATTAAACATAAAGGAAAGGTCTAATTTGTAAATTCACTCAGCAGTACAAGCCTTCTCGGCTGGTACAGCTTCTCTGGGTTGGTCAAGCGTTAGCATTAGCGTTCAGGATGTTGTGACAGAAAAGAAGAGTTGGGGGGTAGAACCTGATGGTGCGCGTGGGCACAGACTTTTCCCACCCACCTCCGGCCTTCTGGTGCAGAGCGGCTGGAGTTCCCTCTCTGACGTGGATGTTTGTAGACAGGTGAGATCAAAGTGGCTGCAGCCTGATGATCCGGCTCCTCTGGAGGGAGACAGATGGAGCGTCGTTAATTAAGCAGAAACCTCAGCGGACTGCAGCCCACCTGAGATCAACCGCCTCCCCACCGCCCTTCCATCGTCTGTGAGGAGTTCTCCTTTTGTCTTTTCCCTGCACTCAAACATAGAAATACAAGTAGTGAAACTTTATAACATTTACATGTGGAATTAAAATAAATTAGTGCAAGCAGGCCTTTTTAGAATAATGCAATAATGTGTTTATGATATTTTACACACTAAATTAATGTTAATAACAAGTGTGCACAGAATTGCTACTTTCAAGCTCACATAGAGTATCCATAAACAGCAAATATGAGCTATGTTAGAAGGATTGTTCCTAAACTTAAAGCTGTGTGAGTCTTTATTGAGTCAGCACTACAGGACTTGTCCTTACTGTAGGTGTCTGTCTTGTTTGCGTACTCTTCAATCCATCAGCCCTCCTGGTGGAGCAGAGCCCTCCTACCTCCACCCGAGCCCCCGCTGAGGATCCCCGCAGGCTGCCGTGGTCGAGCGGCGTCGGTTACCTACGAGAGCCTGTCAATTCATGTCAGATCAGAGCTGCGCACCGCAGCGTGGAGCCTTCACCCTTCAGCTCCCAATGAAGGGGAAGCTGCATGTGTGCGCATCCATCGTGTGAGCGCGAAGCTGCTGTCAGTCTGGAGCTTATAGGAGAACTGAAGCAGAGATGTGACTCAGCCTTGTTTCATGGTAGAATGTCAGATCTTTGGCTCAGCAGAGACCAGTCAAATAGGGAGACGGTCACTTATTTGTCATCGCTGCATTTAAAAAAGTCATTTACTGCTGTTGCATTGTAAAAAAATCCTCCAGCGCTTCTGAAAGCCCGTTAAAATAGTGACAAACAAAACCAACTGCAGCTATTTAACTCATGAACAGAGCATTAATTAGTCGGGCTGAACTGGCGTCCCTGCAGCTTTCACGAGGCCAGAAGCATACATCGATTCTGTCAGAAGATGTGGCGAGGGCTCCTGACGGCAGCGCTGCTCTGCCAGCGCTGTTACACGTGTCCCATCAGTCCCCGTCCAATTAGGAGCCCATTTTGGGCCACAACCTCACCCTGGGACGCTGCAGAAAGCGAGGGAGGGGAAATGCTGCAGATGAAGGCGGATTCAGCCAGCGTTTTCAAAATGCCCGTAGCACAGTCGCCTGTGTCGTCTTCTCCAGTTACCTCCCACTGTGTGTGTGTGTGTCCTGTGATAGACTGCTTTTCCCAACTGACCCAACTGATGAAGGAGGGTGGGAAGCCTCTGACTGATGCCTCCTTGTTAGGCAACCTTCCACACTTCCTCTTAGCCCCTTCAGAACAAACAACTCTGAGAGACTGAAAAAAAAACTACAGCCAAGTTTTAAAAATCAAGCACCCACAGTCAAGATTCAGAATACTGGGACTTTTTTGGACTCGAGTGTGGACTGTGGACAGAAGTCCGGCCTCGGGGGTAAACTGGCAGGCGTGGCGTGACCTTTCATTGTTACCTTTCAGTCCTGCACGTTTCCGTGCTAAATGTCACCAAATGCCAAATCAAGGCCTCAGTTTTGCAGCTAATTGTGCTGGCAGCAGAGACGTGAACAATGATGAAACCAACCTGCCCCTCTGCTTTAAATCAGACTAAATGCTCCTCGTCCCACACTTCTTAAGGCCGTGGGGAAACGTTTAAGGAATCAACGGCAGTCTAATTTCATGCAGGACACAGAGCGAGGGAACATTGTGGTAAATAAGAGTGTTTACCGGCATCTTTGTACAAAAAAAACTAATTGTTGGCTTGCAACCCAGTTGTATTATACCCATGTAGTTGAGAGACTTGATAAATAAGTTGTCCATTCACCAGCTGAGGACCGATTCAGGTGGAAGAAGAATAGAAGCGGAGCTTAGAGGCAAAGCAGAGTTTTATAAAGACTGTAAAAAGAAAAAAAAAGGGGGGGGGCTCATTAAGAAACTTGCAAGGTATTTGCATCCCGGTCAGGTCTGCTGTGAGGTCTGTGCCATGAGACCTTGGCCCAGACGTTTCCACAGTAGGAGGCCGGCCAAGAATCTCAAGTGGTCAAGAAAGGCGTTTTGATTGACGGTGTTTTGTCACCCCATCGCTCTGCATGTGAACCTGGAGACAGTGGAGAGAAACATGTCAGGGAGCTGAAAAGAAGCTGGGAAAGCTTTTGGAAAGCTGTTCCACTGCGATGAAAAAGTCTAATTTATGCTACAATCCACAATCATTTCAACATGTCTCAGCCTTGAGGCACGCAGAGAAGCCCAACGCGTCCTCACAAGCAGCTCTCTTGTTCCTGAAAGCGAGGGCTAAACCGTGGTTTGGTTCTGACTGTGGAAGAATATCAGCAGGGTCCTGCTGCCATTCCGCTCGCACAAGCATGAGTTAGGTCCTCGGGTGATGAGGTCTGGCTCTCGCCGTGTTCTCCTTCATCGTAGAGGTGTTTGATGGAGCGGAGGTCAGGACGCCGTGTCGTGAGTCAAAGGCAAAGACTCCTGTCCTCCACTCCCAGCAGTCTGAATGAGAAAAAGAATGATTCACAAAAGAAAAGCTAACCAGCCTCAGCTTCTCCATGTGACTTTCATCATAAAGGCTCTCACGTTTGACTGTTTTGCCACGTTTCCTGCCTTGTTCCTCGTCAAGCACTTTAAAGTCTAAGTTTGGTGTTTATTAATGGCGTTGGTTCCCTTTCAGCCTTTAACGGCGCGTGTGTGTCGGTGCGTGCATTCAGAAATGTCAAGCAGGAGGCTGCGTGAAAATCACATCCTGCTGTAATTATGAAAAATTGCAGCGTGTTCATGCAGAAGTGAGGGATGAGAGAACAGAGTCAGAGAGCAGCGCGACAAGAGAGATGAAGGCAAATGTGCATCAATTATATGAAGAGCATGACATATTAGCCGCGGTGGCTGAGGTGCAAGCCATTATGTTTTCAGCCACTTGGAAAATATGAAAGTAAATGCTGCATGAGTGAGACGTTGGATCCCACAGAGAGCGCAAGGAAAGCGGCTGCAGTCGCATCCTCAGAGCTGCCGATGGCAGGTCACTCAGGAACGAAGAGCAGCTCGAAAAGAGCTGCTTCAGCACCGCCGCCGCTTCTGAGGGAGAAACTCTGGCTGAGGCTCCCAGAGTTCCCAACAAAAGCCTCTGGAACTTTGGTTCACTCAAGTCTGACTTTGATCTGCTCCTGCGAGGACACCTCGCAGGAGCCTGAACTCTAGGTGACCGGTTCCAGTCCCTCCCCACTCACGTGTTAGATCTGCTGATCACAAAGCCTCCTTGGCTTCCTTTAAAGAGACGCAAGAGTTTGTCCTTCACTTGTGTAGACAAGTATGTCTTTATCCTAACTGTGAAAACCTCGATAATTTAACTATTTCCCACTCCTCTTTCAGGAAATATAACCTGGGATCTGATAAAAGGAACCTTCTTTAGTTGACGGGGCCATGATGGACTCAATTCAGTGAACTAACTGAACACAAAATGCTTCACTAAAGCTGTAAACCATGGCCTTGCGGTTTGTTGGATCCACTAAGTTTTGGTTTGAATGACTTTCAGTATTTGTAAAAACCTAAATAATGCATTAATCACCATTTTCAACACGATCATTATTTTCACATTACTGAATTAGCTTCTATTACTCGCCATTAACTGCAGCGAATGAATCATACTTAAGTCAGCTAAAACCTTCCAGGTGAGGAAACGCTTAAGCAAAAAAAAAAAAAAAAAAAAAAAAAAAAAAAAAAAAAAAGATCAAATATGCAGAAAATGGATCTGCTGGATGCCCCAGTGGCTAGATTTGAATAACAAATAACATCATAAATTTGCAGGGCGCCAGGAAGGCAGGAATGCACAATGAACCATCGACTGGGGGTTCAAATCCTCGGGACAACATTTGCATCTCAATAAAAAAAGGCCTTACATGGCAGGTTGTGTCTGTCTCAGCGTGCACAACATCAAATGATAACAGTTTATTGGTTAACTGGGGAAACGATTACAGAGTCAAACTGACAGGCTGGATAAACATTCTATTCTGGACGATTTCTAAATCACGCACGCAAATACCATTCCTACTGCTCTCATGCATATTCCTAAACCCTGAAAACACTCGAGGAGTTGATGGTTCTGACCTCCTTCCTGCCGTAAATAACGTTTGATAAAAACGATCCTATGTTGGATTTGATTATTTTGCCAACAGCAACAACATTTTCTTGTAGGAACGAGCGAACCAGCGCTGTTAAAATATTAATATGTCTGGAGAGGAATAACTTCCATCTCTCTCAGAAGAAAATCTTCGCACAGGCTGCAGGGGCTTCATTTCAGCACCTGCCACCGCCATTGATTTAAGGCCCCGTATCAGCAGAAGCCTCATTTAGGAGAGTCATCCGTCTCGGCTGCCCGGGCCCACAAAAACGTTATTTAGCCGCCTGGTGCTGAGCGGCGGCAGAAAGAGGCGACACAAGAACACTGTTGTTATGAAACCATGTTGAGTATTGATTGCTGGCGTTTGTTTGGGAAGATTCGCTCTGCTTTTCAACTTTGATGTCAGGGAAAAAAGGGGCCTGATTGGATGATCAGTGTCAAACGTTGATGGGGACCATGACGGTGCCGACTCCGTTGGAGCTGTGGGGAGGACGGAGACAGCGCACCGCTCAATACTGACGATGGCAACGTCAGAATTACTAAGGAAAAAAACAGGGGAAGTGTTGTCAGGGTGATAAAAACCAGCCAATGCAGAGCTACATTAAGAAGCCTCTGCTGTTGTTACGTATAAAAAGAGGTATTGAACATCTCATTGGTTATTAATCATAAAAAATCACATGGGTTCTTATTATTCTCAATGCTACTCAGGGCTACTCCACCAGCATTTGAGCTAAGCTAATTAGCGGCATGTCATCTTTGCAAAGGTAGGGCTGGAAGGCAAATAAATGGGAGAAATGAAAGGTAAAAACACACCTTGTGGGGAAGGCAGCTGTGCCTCACAAGTCAGCTTGAGCTCACGGTTTTTCCAGCAGCTATTATTTCTCACCATGCTGCCTTTGCAGCTACTGCAGAGTAGCTGAGATAAGAGGTAAATATCTAGAATTAAATACAGAGTTCCTGTGTGGCTGCCTGTGTTTGTTTTTCAAGCTGCTTCCTCTAATGACCCTCTCTGCTTTGTCCCATCAACCAGGGAATCTAATCAAAAACAAATCCATCCCCCAAGACCCTGAAGGAGCAGGTGTACGTTCATCTGTTAGTGGAATTAGGCTTCTTGTTAAACTCCGGCGGTATTTATTGCTGAATTAAATCTTGGTGGACGATTATCTACACTAATGGCCCTCACAGGGTGGGTGCGCGCCTCAGCTAGGAGACCTGGCCGTCCTCATCCAGCAGCACCAACAGCCCTCCGGTCATGGAGCCATTTCTGAGCATCATCACGTTGCTGGTCCGAGGGCAGCTCGTGCGTTTGCACGTGCTCGCTGTTTGGACAGAGCTGTTTTCTTTGTGTTTGGCTTTGGCAAAGACGTCCGTTGGGCTCCATTGTCCTGATGAATTGTGCACGTCTGTGCGGAACGAGGCAGAATTTGTGCTCAGCTAATTTTAAAGCAGGTAATTCGACTGGATGCAAGGCTGCATAACACGCTGGATAGCGACAACGCCATCAGTGAGCGTCAGGAGCCACCGAGCTGAGAGAAGGCGGAGAAGTTAGCAGCACTGCTGATTGACGCAGAATCCTGGAATAGCATAAACGTAGAGCAACAGGCAGTATATTCTGGCTCAAATAAGACTTTTTAAAACATCTGTAATTCACTTGGCAAGATCTCAAAGTTGGACCGCAACAAGGTCTGGCCACTATTCCAACAGTGAGCACCACTTTTGCTGAGAAAACAACAACACTGTGAACACTGAGCATCATTTTGAGAGAGCATTTCTACAATGTTTTCATTAAACCTGTAGGCGAAATGTACTCTGGGTTCGCACAATTTCACTGGATCCGTCTGGGAAACATGCCCCCCCCCCCAACCTCCCCAAACCCCCCCACCCCTCCATTATAGTCACGCATTACACAAATTGGACAAAGTGGGGAAAAACACAGGTGATTTGAATTGTTGCTGTAAGTGACTCATTTCCAGTGTTCTGTTCTGGGCCAAAGGTTGCTGACCCTTAATCCACTGCTCTAAAAATAACACGAAAGATGTGTAAACTTGACCAAACTCTTTTCTTTTGTATATTCTAGATCTACATTATGGATCGGCTGTGATCCTGCGCTTTTTCTTGTGTGTTTTCTTCTGTGTGGGGAGGCTCTGATCCTGAGTCAGATGTGGTTTGTGGCAGGGCTATAACCGGGCTGCACCGATGGGCCAGGGGATAATTTGCTTATCGTGGGGCTAACTGACAGTTACAGGGTTAGGAGGAGACAAATGCAGATGAAACAGATCTGCGTGTGGCTGCAGGACGGAGGAGGATTCACTTTTGTGTTTATTACTATTTTTAGCTTTGATATAAACATCAAAATCTAAATCTAATCAAAAAACTGACTGCACTATCACAGAAACAGTATTTTGATTCTTCCTTTGATGCTTTGATCCTTTGAAAGTAACTCGCATCTGCAGATCTGAAAGTACATTAATTATGTTGGAATAAGATTGTTCCAACGTCCATGAGATCTGAGGGCAGGCAGAGAGGTTGATCGCATCATTAATGTACTTTATTGCCGTTTTGGAGAAAGATTAAAGCCAATCTGGTTTCATTATTTAGGAGAGACAGCAGTTTGTTCCCGAACTGAACAATCAGGATGAACAAATAGATGGCAGGAATAAAATTAGACACAAATATTAGCGAGTTAAAGTTCTGGAGAAGAAGCCAGAGCTGTTGGAGGTGCAAGCTGTGCCTCATTATTTCATAGAGAGCCAAAAAAGTCAAGAAAACCGAAGGAATAATTATGCTAGTTAGAGAGCAGATGACATTTCAAAACGCCGCAGAGAGCCGGCACCACAACTCTAACAATATTACATTCCTGAGCCTGAAAAAGTTCTCAATTAAAGCACGGAGAGACTTTAAGAATTGGATTTGAAATTCTTCTGCAGTGTATCAAAAGAACGACTTTTAACTCCGAGGGGAGCCGAGGAAGCCGCGTTTCTTCCACATAAACTCAAAGATGTGAAGCTGAAGCTTTTTCCGTTTTTATTCCTTGCAAGAGCAAAAGGAAAGCAAGAAAAGAGAGGAATAAGAGAGAAGGAGGAGAAAGAGGGGCATCAGGAAATAAGCACATCAATGGATTAATCATTGAAATGTGACTTTTACACACAAATGTAATAAAAGTAAGGACTGATCCAGTTTGAATGTATAGACGGATACAAGACGGAGGCACAACAGCAGCAGAGTCATCAGATCAGCAGAGAACAGCTGCAGCACAGAAGAGCCAAACGAAGAAGAGGAGAGGCAGACAAAAGAAAGCAGCTGAAGAACGAGCAAGATCAGGACCGGACAAAAAAGAAAGAGAAGTAGCAGATGAAAGAAAAAAGCCGATGAAAAGAGCAGAGGCAGACAAAAGAAAGGAAGGCAGAACAGACAGAGGAGGAACAAAAACAACAGGAGGAACTGAGGGAAGAAAGAGAGGTTGTATGACAGGAAAAGAAAGAAGGAAGAAAGCGGAGAAGTTGAGACTGCAGAATCCTGAAGGAGAGCGAAGGATACCGTGAGAGGTGGGGCTTAAGAACGCTGTGATTCCTACCACTAATCGAAGCATCTGCTGCGTCTGAGAAACGACAGGAACAACTGGTTCTTGAAATTTTAATGAAGTCTGAGTGATGGGAAAGAGTCGTGGATGCTGTCTGCAGGACATGGGACGCGCTCCCCTTTTAAACCTTCAGAAGAAACTCTGGAATGTTGTCTTAGGAGGAGGAATTTGAGTCCTCATGTGCTAATTGCGCCGTTATTTACTTCTGTTTAGTTATTAACAGGGGAAGGAAACCTCTCAGGGCTGCCAAAGGCTCCAAATCCTGAACATCACATCAACCGCAGCAACATTTTTAATATCTGTCGCAAATTCTGCATCTTTGTTGCGCTCGCCCTTATTTTGGCGCGCTGCCACCTCCGTAATATCAGGGGATTAGCACAATCCGCCGGATTAGATGTGCACGCATGTTTAAAAACCCGCTTCATTGTGCAGCAGCTGAAACCGTCCAGATGGCTGCGGATTTCGGAAATACCTCCACGACCACGAGCATCCCGCGGCTGTCACTGCGAGGGAGAGCGAGAAGTTGGTGACGGAGAGCAAAAGGAGGCGCGTAGCTTAGCCGCTTAATGAAATCAGGGATTCCGGCGGTGGCGGCCTCGTCTCGCGTCAACAGATGCTTCAAACAGCAGATAAGACCGATTCTTTCGTTCCCCTGAACAAAGTCATCGCATTAACCGCTGGACCGCTAACACCAGAACCCCCATTAGCGCTGTTTAGCGGTCGGGCCAGCAAGCTGAACGTGAAGCGACGCAGCTAAACGAGCGTGAGCAAAACCCATCTGTCCCTTCCCTCTCACGCTACGCCGAGCGCATCCATCCCTTCATCCGTCTCTATGCTGCTTTTTATTTTTTTTATGAGACATTAGCGCTGTGATTAATTGGTGCTGTTAATCACCAAACGCATCATGTTAATTAGATTAATTAAGGAGCTGTTTTTGTTTGGCTAATTCGGCCTGCAGGGCTCACGGCTGCCGTCACATTTGTAAACTGTCAGGCGCTTCCTGTCACTGTTTGATGAGCTCAGTCTGGGAGCCCTGCCGAAGGTGACGCATGCAGCACCATTAATCCAGCTCCACGGTCACCTGAGAGGCCTGCCGAGGTCTGGGCAGGAACCCGCTGACCTTTCACAAACACACCATGCCCTGCACACCAACACACACACACACACACCAGACTTCTCCTCGTTCCCTCAACCGAAGCGCTCACATCTCACACAAGAAGGATTTTCTTAGAAAAAGGATCGACTCTTGGGCACCAGCGCAGTATCAATTAGGCTGTTTTATGTGAGAATAACGGCGTCGCGTCTGCAGGTCTGTTTGGCTCCGAGTGCAGCTCCGTCCTGTTTTCCAGAAGAACAGAAGCTGGATCACAGCCTCGGCTGCGGGCTTTTCATCTGCGCCTGCTCGCCTTTTAACTCCTCCGGTGCAGCGGCGGTTGGGGCAGCCTGCGTGAGGACAGTTGGTGCATATCAATCAGGAGGCGGCCCTGTTTTCTCATGAAGACCACGTTGCCTGTTCTTGCAGATGCATCCGCAGAGACAGAGGAGGAGGTAATCCAGCGCGGAACCGGAGGAATGCTGTAATTTTGGGCTGATGATGGCGATGTCAGCGGGCGTGGGAGTCAGAGGATGATGGTTAGCCGGTGCAAAAGGACGCCGTCTTGTTGGTAAATGATGGTTGTGCTCGGGCATGTGGGAAGCAACGGTCAGCAGTTTCCAGACACACCCTCCACGTTAGCCCTGTTCGCAGTCGAACGTCAACGGTCAAGTTAACGAGGCTCATCTGGGGAGAAGGCGTGTCTCCGAGCTGGATTCTGCTCCCGCGTCTAAAAATGGATGAGCGGCAGCGTGGGAGGAGACTCGCGCTCAAGGCAGACGTCATCCATGTGGTCCGGTCGGTGACTCAGTCCCTGCCGTCGCCGGCACGGTGGCGGCTGTTTGTGCCCAAAGTGGCGGCGGCGGCAGGAAACCTTTCCATCGTCTCTGCCTCCATGTGCGTCATCCAGAGCGCCACATCATTTCTGCTGCACCTCAAATGAGAGCCTTCGCCGGATAAATAAAGGCTGCCGAGCCTTATGCAACCGAGGTCCGGCGAGCAGAAAAACAAACAGAGGAAAAGCTGTTTGTGGAGAAACCAAACGGATCTTTAACAAATCCAGCTGAGCGCCGCTTCAAACTGGACGCTACAGGAGCAGCGAGAGGCTGGGCCGAGCAGCTCCTGGGACTCTGAAGAGCAACTGGGGTTGCAGGACGCTGGTTTCACGTGTTAATTCAGCGAATGAGATAAATGAGGTGTAGCAGCCCTGCGGAACCCTGACCAGATCACACAGACAGCAATTACAGCACTTAACCAGACAAAAGAGCAGCGAGCGGGCGGGTTGGTGCAGCCCTGATATCCTGGATAAAAGGGGCTCTGGGCTTCAAAGCGGCGCGTATTTTCTAAGTTCCACCCGTGTAGGTCTCCCCTGGGGAGCGCTTGTGGTGTCTCTGCCCTAATGTACGACATAAAAGTTGTTTTTAAGCATTTTATTTTAAAGTTGGGGCCAAATGGCAGAGCGGTTGTGGATTTCAAAGAGTGTTCTTCTGACGAAGCGTCAAAGGAACTGCGGTTTACATACACTAAACTGACAAAACACACCACTGAGTGTGTTATCACACACTCTGCAATGTCTGATCTGTGAGGATTTCCCCCAATAACTCATTACAAAGTGCTAACCTGCACTTCAGGCATCAAACTAACACATCTTTTTCCTGTCACACTAGATGGGAGGTAAATAAGGAGAAGGTAATATATCAGCTCTGCCCCGACACATCAGTTAGCTCTGAAAACTTTGTGAGGTCCTAGAAACACACACACACACACACACACACACACACACACCGCTGTCTGCGGGCGGTAATTACCTGCCATTCAGGACAGCGTTTGGGCCTGCTGAGAGAAAATGGTGGCAGTGAAAAATCGGATCCGATCGCGGTGACGAGGACAGAAGAGCGTACCTGGGAGCTTCAGCCGCAGGTGGAGGGAGAAAAGGCTCATTACGAGGCCTTTGAGACAACCACATCTGCCAGAGGAGGCAGACAGAGACGGAGGCGCGCACCCTTGTTCTTCCTCTTTTGATGCTCTGAGCTGCCATTATGGCCTGTCTGGGTGTCCCAGTACTGAACCTCTGCGGCTAAACGGATGCAGCCAAACAGACGAGTCGAGTGTTTGATCACCTGACTGCGGGTTCATTAATGAAGACCCACTAACGCAGGGGTGGGCAATTATTTTGCCTGAAGGGCCACAGTGGGTTTTAGATCTTGATGAACTGCGGGTGTGGGAACCTAACACCCCCCACCCCAAATGAGGATTGGAGGTTAACAAAAAATCATGCTTGATGGACTATTGACAGAGAAAATATTTTGAAGAGCTTGTAAATTGGTCCAACTAGAGTTGGTGGACCAAATGGTGTTTGGCCCCCACCTTCTTGAGAAGACATGTTAGCATGCTAGGTGAAGGGGGGGGGGGGGGGGGGGGGGGGG
>BJFM01001784.1:294090-305581 GCA_016586285.1 Arothron firmamentum
TGTGAAGGCTCTGCGGGCCGGGTTAAATAGTTCAACGGGCCACATGTGGGCCCCGGGCCTCAGTTTGCCCACCTCTGCACTCACGGCTCACTCCAGACGTGTCGATGCTGTTGTCAGAGATGACGCGGAGAAGCAGCAGCACATTCATTATTCAGCTTCCGCCATCAATATTGCATCACCGACACGTCCTGGAAGGCTGATTCCAGCCAACAACTCTGACTTCCTGTCTCACACGCTCAGGTGCAAAACGGCCACGTGCAGGGAAGGTTCAGTCAGTGTGGGTGGAGTGTTTCATGTACTGGAGGAACGACGCAGCACGGATCTGTAGCAGCGGTATGTCTGCTTTAAACTGAGCTCTTATGGAGTTGTTTGTATAGAATCTACAATCCACTCGCCCACACCTGACTGGAATCTGACAGGCAGAGCTAAATCCAGGCAAAGAATGCACTGACATGTTTATGCACACCTCCAGGTGACTGGTCGTGACATCCAGTTGAAGCTCAAAGCCTGCAGGAGGATAGTTCTTCACGTTCTGATTACTCATGACATTGCTTTCAGACCATTAACGAGCCCATTTTCTGGATTCTAAAAATAATAAAAATAACAATTCTGTTATAGTTCTAAAAAAATGAATCGATTTGCCCCAGAGGTGATCAAGAGAAGCATGTTTAGCATTAGCAACGTTCACTTTCTACCACAGACAAAAACATGCACATTGGGCGGACAGAGTCTCTTAATTGCCCATGTGTGCGCTGGGATGGACTGGTGCCCTGTCCAGGGTGCTGTTCGTGCACCCTGACCGCATTTTTGCAAATCACGTTTGTTTTTTTTATTGTTTATTCTCTAAAAACACTGCTGTACATGGATACTCCACCTGCTGCATTTAGAGGCTCTGCACATGATGTCATAAGAAGTCTGCAACGGTTCATTGCCTCACCACTGACCTCGTAGGAAGGAAAGCGTGCACGTCGTGCCTGCCGTCCTCTTGCTTTGGCAGGAGAAGCCACTTCCTGTTTGCAGCCCTGAAGAGAAGCAGACAGGGAGCAGTGAACCGTGAAGGAAGAGTTTAACGCTACCAAAAAAAACCAGTACAGAAATGGAGAAATGTAAGCAGGAAAAACGGACCAATGCTTTATTTTAACCTGCTCGCTAAACGCTCGTCCCTTCAAATCAACCGTGCTGCTATTTTAATCAAAGAAGAGATAAAAACAAATGTCAGGAAAGGTTCTGAATCTGATCACATCACTACTAGCGAGTAAATGGCCATGTTTAATTCACAATTTTCTTGTAAATGATGAAGAGCGCTGCACTCGATATTACTCTGGATGGAGGCGGCCTACTTGAAGTGATGAAGAACCCCCTAATTGTCATTTCCCTCCCAGCGCGTGTGAGGAACGACCGCTCTCCGTTCCAGGCCAGGCAGGCTGTTTAGCCCCATCTCGCTGCGTCGGCGCCATCTCTCCATCCTCTGCTTTGTTAGCGCCGGCCTCATCATGACCGATCTTCCTCCTCTGTTCCGCTTGACTCACCCACTGACAAGCTGAGCATAATGGAGATGGGTGGCAACAGCGTCCAGCAGCGGCCCGAGCGCAGGAAACCGGGTAGCCGTGAGTATTATGCAAATAGGATCATTTGGACTCGTGATAGTTGAAAATTGCTGTGTGCTGTTTTCAAGATATCGGTTGGAATTTAAGATAAAAATGTGAAAAAAAACAACAACACAGTTTCAGATGGGGCTACAAATGTATCAGGCTGCCTTTTAAAGGCGAGGAAATCCAAGTTGCTGGACGGTAAATAGAAGCACCTAATTCATTTGAGTCGATCCTTTTTTTGGTCCAATCGTCTAATACGACCCCGACAAACGTATTAGCGCCCTGACGGGACGGATTTATCCACGTTTCTCCAAATTTACATAACACATTCTGAGTTATTTTAGGTAAAATTCTGCTGTTGGGGTAAATAAAGGTGACGTGTGCTGTTACCTTTCGTTTTCAGGCTAGCAGAGATCTGCTGGCAGCGTAGGTTCGGTTCCAGCCCAAACAGTGAGGTCAGGCGGGGCTGAAGACCTGAGCTGCTGGGTCCGCAGATCATCTGTGGCGTGATGTCTTCCTCTCATCTGAACGTCGCCTTTACAGGTCAAACAGGCACCACAAACCTTTTTGGGCCTTTTGCATCAAGGTGATGTTTCACCGGTTGAAGAAAAGAAGGAAAAAGGAGTCAAGCTAGCCAACGCTAAAATAATCTTTTAACAATGTATCAAAGTTGAGTGCTCAGTAATGGGTTTTTTCCGCTAAGCTTACGTAGGGATGATACACAGAAAAGGATTATGTGGGTATTGATCTGAGCAGAAGCACTCAGCCGTTCCTCCGTTCTGACCGGTAAGTGAAGGAAACCCCCCCTCGCCTGCGCCTCTTCCTGGTTCTTCTGCTGTTCTTACGTCCTCTGGTAGGGTCCATGTTTCAACGGTCAGACTGGAACACGTGCAAACATTAATAAATAACAGCAGGTACGCGGGCGCGTGAGTGCTGGAGCCTGTTTGCATTGTCGATCTGAGGGGGGGCGACGAGAAGACGGCAGCGATGGCTGCAGGTAACCGCAGCAAATGAATCTGAGGCGATGCAGGCGAGCAGCGATTGATTGCCTGCCTCCTGCGCTGCCGCGGCCCCCGCAGGGAGGCCGCGAGTTTGATTCTGTGCGAACATACGGCGTGGAGAGGAAAACCAAGAGAGGCTCCCGGAGACGGGCCAGCCGGCTCCTCTCATCACACCAGGGATCGCAGAACTCATGTTCCGTGTGTGTGTGTGTGTGTGTGTGCATGGAAAAACAGGAGCAGATGAAACGGTGGGAACTGCACGGGTGCTCATGGATAATGCAGCAGATGTTGCATGTTGTTGCTGCATGTCGGACTCAACATGCTGCACCTGCTGAATGACCCATGAGCACCAGAGCAGCCTCCGTCTATTCCTGGAGAACCAACGCTGTGATCGTGTGTTCGGAGCTGTATTTGTGGAGCTTTCATTAGCGATGCTCCTCCCCGGCCGTCTGCTCCCTAATGCAATATGCATGCATTGTTTTTTCCCCCCTTTCAGTCTGAATGGACTGCGACTAATTACACGTGCAGGAAAATGAAAAATACAAACAGCTTCATCGCATCCAATTTGCATCGAATCAGCCTTTAACGCTGCTTTATTTGAGCTCGATTAAAGGGGGGAATCAGAGCCTCTCGCCGAGGAGCGCTCTCCGAGGAGGCTGGTGCGGAACTTCAAAATGTTGGCGTCTCCTCTTTGTGCCGTGAGCCGAGGCTGCCGCTTAATCGGAGTCAAGCCCCGGCGCCGCGGCTGAACCCCATTATAACTTTTCAATTAGAGGGCTGATTGAAGTTTGGGGTGACTGCAGAATCCGAACCTCTGCAGCCACTGCAGGCCTTTTTAATCATTCCCTTTGGTTCAAGGGGAAGCTATGAATGAGCGGGAGTGAGGCAGGCCCGCTGAGGAGCGCAGCCTCGAATCAAAATGGGCCACTGGAGGGTGTATTTGATAATAGCAAATGGCCGTGATTTGGGATTTTTTTGACGTTGTGATGCCGATGCTTTGACTCTAGTCTGGGCTCTGCGGAAGCTGCCTGCTGCAGGTTGATTCTGATGCGATTTGAAGGTTGCGAGATGCAGAGCCGGGCCGTGGCGAATGTGTGAGGGAAGCACCGACGGACTCTGGCGAGCTGCAACAACCTCAACCGAGATGCGATTGATTCTAACGATCTTTAGCCCGCGGCTGCGTGAAACCACTTGCATGATGATGCGCAAGGCGTGAAGCTGATCAAAGCTGCCAAACATGGGATGTGAAGCCTGTGTGTTGCACGCCTGGCGGTGCGTGTGTGTGTGTGTAGCTTGTTTCACCGCAGAAACGGCACAGTGGTTGCTGGCCTCCCCCGGCTGGCTGTGATGCACGCCATCAAGCCGCTTCAAATGTAATGAAGAGCGGATTGGGCGGATGTTTGCTGGCTGATGAGAGCCAGAGCAGAATAATGACACTCAGGATGAGACGGCTGTGAAGGGGGATTGAAGGAACGCACGGCGGAGCAGCATGGCTGCCAGAGCTGGAGCACACGGAGCGGAGGAGGAGGAGGAGGAGGAGGAGGACGAGGAGGAGGAGGAGGAGGAGGGGGAGAGGGAGGAGGAGGAGGAGGCTTGTGCGAGCAAACAAACAGAAAATCACGCAGGAGTAACACAGCCTTTAAAAGGGGCTTCCCCGCGAGGCCCGGCTGCTCCCAGAGAGCCAAACACAGCGGATGTCAGTCAGATCAGACATCAGGGCAGCGGCTGATCTGAGATCAGCTGAATTCACCGTCCCAGAGGAAAACTGTGGTTCAGGTTTGACGCTGAGGTCATTCATTGGTTTTAAATCTGAACACTCCTGCTCTGATGCGTTCGCCCTGGCTGCGTCCCCCACCCCCACCCCCACTTTGCTGCTTTGATGTCAACCCCCCCACCCCCCCAGCCCAGGAGGGTTACAGCCTTACCCGGCGACTGGATGATCAACTCCCTCTGAGAGTGAGAGCGCTGATATTGATGTGATGCAAGCCTTTAGTGTGGCTGTGGAGGAATGAAGGCAGCCGTCTTCTTCTTCGTTAGTGTCTAATTACGCATCCTGCGAGTAGGCTGCAGCTCTGCCTTTGATGTAGCGCTCATTAAGTGAGATATTTCAGGGTGGGGCAAATGAAAAAAACGGTTGGAAATAAAAACGTTCTTCTGGGGGATTAGCAGGCATATCAGAGCCGTTATAGTCGTGATTAACCTCTCTTAGAATATTGTTTTCACAAATAACGAGATTAAAGCTTCCCAACATTGAGCTTTAATCAGAAGTTACATCCTGCAGACCTACACGGCAGCGACGCCTCAGCGCTGCTGACGGTGAGGTCAGGGTCGTTTATCCTCATTGGGGCGCTCGCGTGTCTCTTCTCCAGCTGACCTCGGCCTCCCGGTCTCACCGCCGCCACCGTGAAAAGCCACGCTGACCGTGAAGGGCGACCGCTGTCGGTGCCGACGAAGTAAATTTCAATTTGGAAGGCCAAACCCACGAGTGTGGGGGGAGGCACGGCCGGCGAATGTTAATCTTCTGCCAGCTAGCGCAAATTAAATCATCCATCTTTCCAACCAGGAAGTGCTATGAATGCTGGGAAAAGGCTGACATGCTGCATTAATGCAACTCAACTCTGCAGCTCGCTGCAATTCAGCGTCACCCCGGTTACGACTTCAGAGCGGAGGGGATCTGGATGTTGACGCAGCCACGGCTCACCCGCAAACACAGCCGTCAATATTTTGGGGGATTTTTGGCAAACATCTGGAACATGATTTAGCAGTTGCATTGGGGTCGCTCAATTACAGAAATCCTCCTAATTGCTCATCATCATGTTAGAGCATTTCAAGAGCTTGGGTTCACTGAAAGCGGATCCAGACTGGCAGCGTAATTAGCAAGAAAAGCTCAATCATATCCGTTTGATTATCGGGCCTCTCCGGTCTCCAGCTCTAATTACGACCCGGGTAGCCGGCCTGTGAAGCTCTTAGCGCTCAGCTCCAGATTATACAGTACATCTTTTTGACACGTTTGAGGGTTTTTTTCCCCACCCAGCAGAACTCCCAGAGCTCGTTCTGGAGCTGCAGATTGAAGGCTGAGTGTAAATCCACCTAACAGCCAGAACAGCCTGGGAGGTTTGCACCCTCAACTCAACCCCGGCCAAAGTTTGCAGCGAGGTGCCTCTCTGAATCAGCCTTTTTCATGGTTTTATCGCCCCCGAAAACATCTCTGAATTGAATTTATGTGCTTTTCCAATTAACTTCAACAGCTAAATCAACACTGCTGTGACCTCTGACGGCATAATTATCATACTGTTGCAACCGCACACTCGACAGGAGACGTTTGCAGACTGGCAGCGAACACACCGTTGGAGGGAAACGTTTCCTCCTGGGGGAATATGGTGCTCGTGATGAAAGCGTAGCAGCACAGACTCCTGGGAATCCTGGCTGCACAGATGGAAAGCATAATTAATGTCCTGATATTGAAGCTATTCTCAGTCATTTTTCACTGCTTATTCATTCTCTGTCCCTCCCTCTCTCTCTCTCTCTCTCTCTCTGGGTTTTAAAGTGAACACGGGACTACTGTCTGGATTATTGTGCCCCATCCAGGCATACACAGCAACAAATAAACAACCACCGCTGCACCAACTTATGAGCTGACTCAGCAGATTTTTCTGATTTAAAACATGTTGTGGCCAGAAAATCCATCCGTTTGTGTTGATCCTGAGCTGGATCCAGGACTGCATCCCCACGCAGGAGCAAACAAGATGAAAGCGTGTCTCATGCTGTGGAAGCGTAACCGACCTTAAGTTTGGCCCAGAGGATTAACAGACCCCGCTGTGGGACGTGCAGGTGCGGAACCTTGCAGGAGGACGAGATCCGCGTCCTTGTTCTACCTCTGGAATCACCAGCATCTTCCAGAAGGGCTGGTCACGTTCCAGCTCTGTCTCAGCACCACAGCAGGTGACAGGAGGTGGAGAAAGCACCAAAAAAACCCTACACACACACACACACACACACACACACACACACACACACACACACACACACACACACACACACACACTCACACAAAACTGCTTAGACAGGCAGAAGGAGCGAGTGCAGCTGTGTTTTCCTGTAAAAACAGATCGGTCTCTAGGTCAGTCTTCCCTAAACTGGACCATAATTAGAACTTGAGCCCGACGCCGCAGAGGTGAAGTTGCTGACTCGTCTCCTCGGCAGATAAATGGGAGCACACCCCGGTGCACACCTTGCGCTCATCACTTACCGCAGCGAGACAGGCGGTGCTGGACAGCACGTATCCGCTCGGTGCAGCAGCAGCTCGGTGCAGCTCCTCAGCCCACGCAGGAGAGCTGCAGATGGGATCGCTGTGGCGACTCGCTGCCGCTCCTTCTTTCAGCACCAAGGAAAAAAAAAAAAAAGTAAAAACACTTTTCTGTGATTTCTTTTGTCTTTTGGTTCCATCAGCATGAGAGCAGAGCACGAGCAGAGGTCTGGGATCGACCCTATGACCTTCTCAGCAGGGAGGCATCCCATCCTGTGTACAGAATGAATATACGGGATTCAGATGAAGACTAATTTGTTTCCTCACGAGGGTCTGTGTTTGGTCTCATAGCGACGTTTAGCTGTACTGCTGTAAACAATGGATTTGATTGGTTAATTTGAGTGATATTATCAAGAGAGAGAGAGACAGAGTGGGGAAAAAACTATGTCCCATAAATGATATTTCCTCTTTTATTAGATATGTTATTGAGTTAGAACGTTGCCTCTCGGTTCGCCAGACCTTCATCTGCCATTTCCTGATCTAAACGCTGATCTGATCAGCTTCATGTAATTCCTTTAATGAGGGAAAGTCAAAATGCGGCACCTGGGATTCGACACGACAACAATATTCCCCCCTGAGCCCGTGGAAAAAAACCAAGCTGAGGTCAGTTTTAAATCTCACAAACTTGGGTTAGGCTGACTGACTTTTTAAGGTGGAAAAATTGATGTATTATTTTGGGAAGTGACAACAGTCCAATCTGGCTTAAACTCTCACTCGCAGATCCTGAAATCCTTAACCTCAAAATTCCGGTGATATCAGGCGTAGCACACCAAAGCGCAGTTCGAATGACACAATTTTAAAAATTCATCAAGCACATTGGGTTTGCTTTGATGAAAATGCAGCTACATTTGTGTTCCTGGATCAAAAGGAATTTTTCTAGACGCTGCTTTACTTTTTTTTTTCTGCGATTCAGGTCCACACGGAGGATAAAATCTGACCATCACAACTCATCTGTGGGATTCAGTTCAGTCGAACTTTAATTATATTAACATTTAAGTTTTGATACGTTTCACAGAAACTCGGCGAGCATGTTCAGGCAAAGATTACTTTAACAGGGAGAAACCTTGTGCAGGACCAGAGTCGGATATGGGGACTGTCTGTCTTGTGACTGGATGGATAGAAAAGAGGAGAAAAACAAACCAAATTTACCCCAAAGAATCTTCCGAATTGCCTCCTGCAGCCAGGGTGATGCTGGGTCCCAGGATCAGCTGATGGTCTCTTCCTCAGCCGTGACGACCCTCATCTGATCTGCAGGGATGGATGAAAGTAGGAGGACGTGCTGAGGAACTCCTCTGCCACATGTCGTTATGGAACCCCAGATGTGATGCGGAGCGCCGCTCAGCTGTAATCAAATGTGGGAATTTGCCCAAATTGCCAATTTTGCCGGTGACAACTTGGCATTTCGATGAGAATTTGAAGAGCTGCGTCCTGAAGGAGAAAAAGGTCAGACTTGTCACAAAACGGACGTTTTCAGCCACAGGGGAGGAGTGGAGAGAACATGCTGACCTCATAGTCGCAAATACAAGTGTTCTCTCAAAGGGCCGCGGTCAAGATTAATGACGGGCATCAACGTTGGCTCCCAGAAGGAAGCGGGAATCTGAGCATCCGTGCGAGCTGCACCACCGGAGCCGCATTCACCATCCACCGACAGCAGGTTACGGTGATTAAGTGCTTCTTTATCAGTTCTCGGGCTACAACAAAGGGACAAAATAGGATTAAGCAGAGCGGTGGAATGCTCGCACTCCTAATGCTGCGGCCCTTTGAGAATGTGCTGGCAATGAGAGGAACCGGGATGCTGCAGGCCAGGATTATGGAACAAAGAGATGCAGAGATATGGAGTGCAGTGTGGGAGCCGTCCCCCTCCTGCTTTTATCCCAACATCTGAACCTCTACTGTGCTTCCTGTGCCACCACATTCGAGCGAGCGTCACCTCCCCGCTGAAAAAGATGCCTGTCCTGGGCGCAGGGACGTTCCTTCATCGAGCAGGAGTGAAGCACATTGGGGACTGTAAGTGTAAGGTAGACGAATGAGCAGCAACATCCAGTAATGAGATGATTCATCACTTCCTAAATTTAAGTTCATTAAGTGACTAAGTGCAGAGATACATCAGTGTCCTCAAAGCGGGTGCTCTCCAGGAGCTACTCCTGAGGATATTTGCATTTAGATTCGATGCTATCTCTTCGACAGAAACAGAAAATGTTTATTTTTTTCTTCTTTTTTTTGTCAGATATACTTCACATTTCGCCAGATACACTGATTCCTGGAAATGACTCACATCTCCAGTGTTCACAACAATATCTGATGGCTGTCTGTGTACTTTCACTACTTGTGAATGAATGAATATTTCTGCTGTAGACAATAATTGTATAAATTTCACAGTATGCAGCTGTGCCGGTGCTTCCATCGCACTCTTGCATGGCTGCTATACTGACCCTCTGCCACCAGATGTCAATGTTATCGGAGAAAATAGTAATAACTATATAGCTATGAATAAAAAATAGCTTGATAATAAAAACTAAAGGTCGGTAAACCTTTTAACCTTGGAGCCATTTTAACCTAAATGACTGTCGTTTTGATGAGGGTCAGAGATCCTACAGTGGCCACCAGGGGACAAAAACATCTGTTTGTATCAGAAGCTCAAACTGGAACGCTAATTTAAGTCATGCAACTGACTTACATAGCAGTAGAGAAAGCCTTGAAAATTTTATTGTTTTTTTTTTCTTTTCCCAATGATGCTTTGTGCTGCAGAAAGATTCTTTTCCAAAAGAAACATTCAGCTGCAGTAAGACGTGGTTGGAGTCCTTGACCATTCAGAGCTTACACAACACAAACGGCGCTAAGCAAACAGGCGCTGAAAAGAACCTAGCCAACCAAAGTGGAAACTCCCCCACCCATCCATTCATGGGAGGAAGTGCAGCCCTCGCCGCTTCCTCACAATACCATTTATACTGCGAGTACAGCACACAGAGCGCCGGGGCCCGGCCAGAGCCGAGCCATCACTAGGCAACAGGAAGGGAATCCACAGCACAGATGCTGCTGCCTCTGCTGCACGGCTCTGTGTGGGCTCAGGACCGATAACCGTCCGGATGTAATTGACCCTGGCGGGGCGTAAAAATACACGGGGTCAAATGCAGATTCACCTTCTCTGAGACGCTTTACAGAAAACATGAAAGGAAGTAAGAACTGCTCGGAAAAACAAGACTTTTCTAAACACAATGGAAGGCGAGGTTATTCTACGGTCGAGTGTGTGAAATCTGGCGACATCTAGCTGTGAGGAGTCGGTCTGCAACCTGTGGACACTCGTACGGATCTACGGCTGCTTGTGAATCACACCAACAGGTCCATGTGTTCAACTAAGGTATTAACGGATATCTGATCCATTATTGAGCTGTTGGTGTAAATATTTTGCTGTTGTCACACGGCGCTAATATGGATATTTTAAACATTAACTTTTAGATTGATGGTCCAACTGTCATCACATCCTCACCCCGTATCAGGACCTATTTTGTTTTTATCAACGTTTATTAGATTAAAATTATTCCATCCTAGATGTTCTTAACCAAATAATTTGCTTTATTGAACATATAGGATGCCTTCACACAGGTAACAAAAACAGACGACTGATATGCTTGAAATGAAAAAAAGAAAACCCCACATTTTTATTGCACTTAAGTTATAAGAAAATAAAATTCTAAGTGAATCAAACAAATACACAATCCCTTTAAGTTCTTTTTTTTCTGTCTGTTTTCTTTTTGCCAGGCAGTTTACATGAACTGGAAAAGAAAACAAAAACACCTGCAACAAATCTGATTTCTCAAACCAGATCATAAATTAAAACAGAGGGAGAGAAACAACAAGAGGAGATAGAGGGAGATTGTTTTTCTTTTCTTTTTTAATATACAGTGTTATACCACTTTCACAGTTCAGCTCGAGTTGTGACTCCTGGAGATTGAGACGATTTGTATTTGGCTACAATGTTCCGTTCGTCGCCTTTCCGTGTGTTTGCAGTTTCCCCGCCGACGGTCCCACGTGTCCGAGGCTGTCACACACGTTAACACTAAAGACTCCTGGCCGCTCCACCTGTCAGCTGATGTGTGTGAAGGTCTCCTCTGTTGCTTCAGGACAGCTTTGAACGCAACGACAATCGCGCACGTACAGACGGCTCTTCCATTCATGCGTTCAAACCGACTCATCTGCCCGGTTCTCATTCCCCGCCGGTCCACGCGTCATTTGTACATTTCCCAAAAGAACAGGCTGACAGAGCTTTGTCCCGAGGAATGTGTTTACAAGTTTGCCCGTTAACACGCTAACACACGCACTCATGCACGCAAAACACACACGCACAGCAGCAGCGTACATCCCCCTAGCTTCCGCTCTGCTGGCGATGCTGTCAGCTCCCGTCGGACGCGCTCCCTCCTCTCAGCCTCGTAGAGGCACGTTTGGCTCAAGTTTCAGTGGCAAAAACAAAGAAAAATAAAGCAAAAACGTCGGATGTTTTCTTTCATCATCTTCTGCTTCTTTAAAAGCTCGATTTTGGAGATTTGCCTGGGACTAAAACGTCGCAGCATGTAAAAGTTCCCTCTCTCACTTTT
>BJFM01001784.1:305622-321060 GCA_016586285.1 Arothron firmamentum
ACTAGCAGCATAAATACAGTTTGGCCACTGGGGGGGAAACAGAAGAGATGAGAAAAAAAAGGAGGGGAATCAGAGGCATTAATCCACAGCGCTTTAACTTCCTGTCATCACAGCACCAGCACCGAGGAAACGGCATCAGCAAGGATGTGGAAAAATTCTGGACAGCATCGATGTTCACGTGGAAACGGAGGTTGGAATTGTGGGAACGTGAAAAAAATGTGAGAAAGAACAAACAACTTGAAAAAAATAACAAAAAACCTTTGTGACAGCAAACCTGAACAGAGCAGCGTTTTAATACTGGGATTTGTTGCTGTTGGCAACCGTGGAGGAGAAAAAAAAAAAAAAATCCCCTTTTATGATGAACCAAAAACAACTTGAAATTCACAGTTGTGTTTGTGTGGAGAAAGGAAAAAAAGATGAAAGAAAAGAGGGAAAGTGAGCAGAGAACAACAAACACTGAAATGGAGTGATGGATGAGAGATCCCTCCATCCACTTCAGGTGTTAATGTGGAGAATTAAGCCTCTACCAACCTTCCTCAATGGTTTCCGGTTCTGAGTGGGGGGGGGGGTCTTTTAAAAAATAATATATCTCTGTACATCTGAAGAATCTGTCAGGCTTGAGCAGAACCAGGTCTCTGTGAGGCTGACCCCGGCCGAGCCGCCTCTGGACAGTTCAGTCCCTCTCCCCTCTCAGCTAAGCAGCGGACAGACTGGACGAGCGCGGGGTGGGGGTGGGGGGGTGGGGGCAGGGGTGCTGAATATGTGAGGGTCTGTGGGAACATTTCCTAATAGTTGGGGGGGGCCCAGGGGAGATGATGGGTAAGGACAGGACAGCCCACTGTTGGTGGTGGTGGATTCTTTTTTTTATTTCTCTTTTTCCTGGTGGATCCTCGACCCCACCGGTTGCCTCGCCTCCCGTTCCCGTCTGCGGTTCTCCTCTCCGTCCCTCCCCGACACGTTCCCCGTCACTTCATGTCCACGTCAAAGTCCAGCACCAGCAGCTTGGTCTCCTCTGTGCCGTTGCGGCTGCCCACCGCGCACACCAGCTTGGTGTTGGAGGCCCGGATGCGCCACACCACGCCGCCACTGCCCCCGCTCTCCAGCGTCACCAGGTTCCGGATGAATTCGCCCGTTTTCAGGTCCCACAGCTTCACGGTGCCATCGTCCGAACTGGTGATGACAAAGTTCTTGTTGAACTGGAGGCATGTGACGGCGCTCTGGTGCTTGTGGGGCCCTGGAAAGCAGGAGGAGAGGCGGTCAGGAGACAAAAGAAGCCCGAGGCTGAGCTGGAACCTCACACACAGACAGCCCATTAAACATCCGCGCACTCCTAAATTTAATTAGATTTTACACCTGCAGGAAAGAGGAGGTGTCACCAGCTTAGACAGACACCGACAATAAAATGTGAACAGCTTTCTTTCCTTTTCTTGCTGGGAGAACAAGCAACAAAGATAGGAAATATCTTCACGTACAATTCAACCAACTTGAAATAAACCTGTGTGTGTGTTCTTTTTCCTTCAGTATCCTTTGTTCTGGGCCTCTTCATTGCCGCAATGCAGTTAGCACATAGACATTTTTGGTATTTATACAAAAAAAAAACAAAAAAACGGCAGATTAAGCGTAAGCTGCTATCATGAAGTGTCTGTTGTGCTGCTGGAGGGTGCTGAGGAGGAGCTGCAGCACACACCGGGACCTGGCCCGTCACTGTCAGGGAGGCTAAGCAGCTTCAGCTGCACCTCTGCCTGCTGCACGCGCGGAGATGACGGCTTCCCCTGCCTCTGCTGACTGTTTGTGACCGTTTTTAACTGCGGATTTCCGGAGGGTTTGAAAACGATCTTAATTAAATCAATTAGGGTGAGGCGAAACGCAAACACGGGCGGGACTGAGCAGCGATTTTCAAGGGAACGGCTGGGGCAGGAGTTTCATTCATCTTTCGCTGCCATCTGCAGAGGAAACGTCTTGAAATGGAGAAGCTCTTTGGATCTTTAACTGTTCTGTGATCAGATCAAGGACAGCTTCTCTGCCAGCACAACGCGGCCCTGCAGCCTCCCCAGCAACCCCTCTGTCTTCCACATTCCTGCCTTCATTATCAGGAGCGAAGGAAAGGGAGGCGACCATCTGCATCGTTACCTTTAGCAGACAGTAACGACCGTTTTGTTGGACTATTATCAGAAACACTAACGAATAGCAGAAACTGTCCGTCGACCTGCTTCTGTGACCTAGAAAGGTTCCCCGGTCTACTCCCGGCTCATCACAAGACCCGAGCCCGGCCCCGATTGTCTCTTTAGACCCACGCTGAGGCATCCTTTTGTTCAGTTTGTGTGCGTGTGTGTGTTTGTTAGAGCGCCATGGAAGAATGCGGTTTGCTAATGAGGGCATTTAGGGGCGGGGCTTCACTATTCCTAAAGGGATTTCCAACTTCCTGTGAGGCGCCGGCACTGCTAATGGGGTTCCGACTGCTCACACAAAGGCAGTGAGAGGGCGAGGTGCCGCCTCGCACAGGCACACAGGTCATATTATCTGGGATGAAGTGGACTCAGAATCCAAACTGGTCGCCTGTGTTTATGTTCTCTGATGCAAAAACGCACATTCAAGCTCCCGTCTGTGATTTTCAAGCGTCGCTCACCTTGAAGCGTTTGGAGGCATTGGCCCGTCTTGATGTCCCAGATCTTCACAGTGGAGTCTGCGTTACCAGAGACCAAGATGTTGTCCTTGAGCTCCATGCCGCTGGTGAGGGACTGGTGTCCCGTTAGCGTGTGGATGCAATTCCCCGTCTCTACGTCCCAGACTCGTATAGACGTGTCCAATGAGCCGCTCACGACATGAATGCCATCGAACTAGAGGAGAGCGCGGATAAAAAAAAAAATCAAAGTTTGGCCTCCACACACTTAAGTTGCCACCGGCTGACAGTACTTTGTTTCTATTGATGAGACGAGATTATATTCCACAATAGAAATTAACTTTATTGACCCGTGAATATTTTCAGTATCCCGATGACACAAAGTGGCAAAATTGCATTTTATCTGTTGTTATGACAACCACTAAAGTGTGCAGTCATCACAAAGAACACAAACGTGTAAACACAAGTTTTGGTCAATATAAAATCAGGTTAGAACATGGAAGATAAGATTCTCCACCTGCAAAGCGTCAGCGTTTTTCTATGTGAAACGTCAATATTAGCTGAAGGCGCCTCACCTGTAATGAGTACACTCTGTTGGTGTGGCCCTGCAGCGTGTGGAGGCAGGTCTCTGTCTCAGGGTCCCACACTTTGACCATGAAGTCGTAGGCACCACTGACCACCCGCCGGCCGTCGTACTGGACGCAGCGCACCGCCGCCACGTGGCCCATGAGGACGTGTAAACACTGACCGGTCTCAATATCCCAGACGCGCAACGTGGCGTCGCGAGAGCCACTGACCACCCTGAGAGGAGACAGCGAGTCAGGCTTACAATCTGTCTGTGCCAGACAGTTTCCAACAACAGGCAGTTCAGGAAGAGCAAATTCTATGGATGGCACCTCATTTCCCTTCATGTCTTGACAGCTTTATTGACAAAATGAGAAGATGAGTACGCTTATTTCCTTTCAAACGTCTGAAAACGAGAAATCTACAGAACACATTCATGTTCCTACTTGAAGGTGCGACAACACCCTTTTAACTTAAACACCCCCCCCGCGGCAGACTCTTCACCAGATTGGAAAATGGAAGACACATAACGGGGGGAAAAAAAGGAAAATTCCTTCAGGCAAGTTAATGAGTCAGGTTTTTCAGGTACGAACAGTTTGGACGAGAGCAGAACATCACAACAACACGCAATGGCAGGGATTAAAACACATATTCTTCCACACCTGGAACCACCCTTCCAAAAAATGTCTCTGGTTAAAAGTGAGAACATGCGAGCACAAAAACCAGCAGGCATTATTTTATTAATAAAGCTCCTCTCAAGGCAGTAAGATAGAAATCAGCGACCTGTTATTTACTGTATGCTTGCAGTCGCTAACAATAAAGAATGTCCGTACAGAAAACATTTGCTATCCCCGAGGCAAAAAGAGCACTCTGGATCTAGAGCTGAATGCCGAGTGTAAGGGTGAACCGTTCAGTTTAGATGGCTCACAGGGTCAATTTATCATCTGGGAGGCGACATGCTCACTTTCACGGATTTAACGGCATCTTATTGTGCCGCAGAGTTGCTCTTTTGCTGGGTGGGAATCACTTGCGCATTCAACAGGACCAGACGCCGCCTGTCTGGAGGAGCTGTTCAACATTTTATCCTCTGACCAGGAATTGAGAAGATTAGATTTACTGTCTGGTGATTGTACAATACTTGTTTGTATTAAATATGTTATGGCCTAAAAAGAGCAGGGCTAGCACATATAAGTCACGGTAGGCTAACCATGTGCTGGGAACACCTACATATACATATAAACCTGAATTCTACAGAAAACAGTACCATCTACACACACACACACAAACAAAAAAACATCCCTTCAGCCCTCCATTCAAAAGCTCGCCGCCGTTAACGAGTCAGTTTGGGATTGGCCCATACCTTTTCTCATGTAGGTGCATGCAGCGCACTGTTGAGGTATGCCCGTAGAGGGTGTGGATACATTCTCCTGTCTCTGCGTTCCAGACCTTGAGTGTGCGATCAGTGGAGCCGCTGATGATGATGTTGTCTCTCATCTGAGATGACCATACGCCGCCCGTGTGGCCCACCAACGTGCGCAGACACTGAAAAGGCCGCAGACGAAGAAAATTCTTGATGAGTGTTTTCTGGGGAAGAGCTGATCCATCATTTCAAACCTGCTGCTGCTGCGTTTGTTGCGGGAGCCTTCAAATTGTTTTCACAGAAAGGCCTGACATACAGAATACACCCATTCATCTTCACTACCGGTGCAGATTAGTTATTGATTCCCACAGTTATAGAAATCGTTCGGATCAATTGAATTTACAGCTCTACGCCACCTCATTTGCCCCCGAATGCAATTATTCAACATTTAATGGAACTCATTCAGGGACGGGAAGAGTGGCACATGCCGTGCAGGAGGTGGGTGGCGAGTTGCCGTGGTTGGTCCCGTCAGAATGACAGCGGAGCGCGCCGTTAAGGTGTACGACATGTGACCTCACCCTCCCGACGGCTGATAAGAGCGGTGAATTTCGCAGCGAAGCGAGCGGAGTGAGAGAGGAGGACGAGGCTGCAGCCCGCCGTCCCGCTCTGAGCTGTGATAAAGGGAACCACTTCATTAACCGTGGGCCAATGTGGCATGATCGTACAATCAACCTCGCCGCAATGTTTTATTACTCCACTCCCTTTTTCACAGCAGTGAAGAGAATAATAGTGCAGCTGGAAGAACATTTAACTCAATTATTCTCACTTATACATTAACGTATACAGAAAGGCAGTTTTTGGCAGTCAATATTTGTGATACCTGTTTTCCTTCTGTAATACCGGCTTTACTGTGATTCATGCCTTCAAAAATGCAAGGTCTACCTGCTCAATTGAAACTTGTGGGTGAGGTTCTAAGAACAAACAGTGTGATTGAAGCTGACTCACACACTGCGTGGGAACAGAGAACACCTGAAACAAAAGGCAGGAGCTTCTTCCTCTCTGAAACAACCCAAAACAACGAGACTGAAACTAGTCTTTTAATGAACTTCTGAGGGAGATTTTCTAAAAGTGCTCTTTAAAAATAACATTTGCAAACTGCTTCCTGTTCGATTAATGAAAATGCTATTAAAACAAGACTCGCCTGCTTTTTTTTTCAGAGGAGTATCATCCAGACAGGCTGCGCAGCTGCTGCTGGACACTTCCTCCTTGTTCTGCCATCTCAGATCTGCCTGACAGCTGTGACTGATGCCTACAGGCGCCACCAAGGACATGTTCTGCTCTATAAAGCACCAGGGAGCCACCTTTGCAGCAGTGAGATGTGTGCAGCGGTAGGCGTGAGGAAGACACACGTCTTTCATCAAGGCTGGAGGACAGGCAAAGACCAAGGTCTTGCTACATTTTTGAGAAAATACCTTACATATTACCTTATCATTATTCTACCTCATCATTAATGATGTCCCCGTTTGCCTCATAAAAGGGGTTTAATCCAATCAATAAGAAAAAAAAAAGATATTTCAAGGGCAAGCCAAAACTGGATTGTTGAAATGAATGGTGCATTGATTAGACATGGTTTTACTGGAATATATGTGGTAAAAACTAGAAGATTGTGAGGTGAGAAATGGTGTAACATCACTTGAGGTACCCTCACACCATCTCATCACATGATGATCATTCTGACTGCTGGAAAATAGACGTAATGTCTCGAATCTAGAAGAGTCCAGAGTCCAGGTGCCTGAAGAGAAGCGTCTCATCTTTCCTGTGATTAATTCTTTCCTATTCTGTAGGGTCAAACCCTTTCCGACAGAACACTCTGCCCTTGTTGGAATTCAAATCTAAGCAGCGAACTGAAGGACACGTCCTTGTTCCTGAGATGCGAGGACATCTTTGTCACGATGAACCAAAGATGACCCTATTGATCCAACTCTCGGTGAGGCCTGTGTGATGGCGTTAGTGGCTGAGCCATCTACACAAGTAGATGGATTTATGAGAGAGATAAACAGCCATGCGAGGTCACCGCAAGGTCAAACCGCTGCGTGGGGAGATTTTTCAGATCTCGGACATTTGTGTTAATAAAAGACAAGAGGAGGTGACCACGAGATGCAACCCAGAGATCACTTCCAGACATTTAAAGAGACAAACTAGCAGTCAGGACAAGTTTTTTCAAATAGTTTGCAAAAGAAATGAAAACATGTTGACAGAAGCAGAAGCTGTTGATCTTGTTGCAGCCTCAATGGCATCGACGACCACTTGACTGAATGGATGACTTGGTTTAATTGACCATTCTTCTTCGGTGATGTGCTCTCTCTGCCGTTGGGAGCTAAAGGAGCAGAGACAAAATCCAGAGGGAGGACGTGCCCTCAGCGCAGCACCCGAAGAGACATAGATTCCTGCTCAGCTCCACTACGGAACGAATGCAAACAAACAATTCTGAGACGGATTAACTCTGTAGAAACCTGACGAAATCCAGAGTGTCTGTGATGTAAGCCTGAAAGCACGGTGGCTTCGTGCAAAAACGAAACACACACACACACACACACACACACACACACACACACACACACAAACACACACAAGAAAAAAAAGATAATGAGCTTGCTGGTGATGTGACTCATCAGCAGCAATATGGAGCCACCTCGGCTGTAACTCAAACAACTTGTCATCCGGATATTAGCCTTCGGGTGAAGGGGAGCCAAATCTACTCCACGCCTATCAGATGACCTTGGCAAGATTTGTTCAGATCAGCAAATGCTGAGACTGATATGCATGTAATCTCTAGCGGGCTTCATGCCAATTTTACTATCTGTATGAAAGGAGAGCTCTGTGGTTTATTGTGTCCCACAGAAAGACAACCCACAGCACTGCTACGATACTGAATATCAATTTCTCTAAGAACCCTTTGAGTTTTTTAAATGTTGCAAAATCCCATCATTAATATGCAGAGAATGCTGCGGCACGCAGCGAAAAAAAAAGCATAAAAGGCACTTTTGAAAATGGAGACCAACTCAGAGGCATGCGAGCATTGTGATTCGCAACAATTTGCGGTGCTCTCTTCCACAATATCACAACCGCCGCCTTTTTCAACACACGTTGCTACGTTGCAGCATTAAGGCCTCTGTGACTGCACCAGCTTCACCAGTGAATACTAACACTGCTCTGGACAGTGCTGTGGAATAAGTCTGCTAAATGGCTGATATGTGCGACCGGGATGCTTTTTTTCTGTGATGGAGCGGATGGTTCTAATTACTCCCACTACACAGAGGGAGCTGTGCAGACACAATGCTACAGAAGATGTAAAGCGATTCACGTTTATTTAACTGAGGCTTTGACCTGCACACCCTCAGTTCATTAACTTCAGACGCCAACTTACCTTTCCTGTAATGGCCGACCAGACCTTTAGCGTGTTGTCATCGGAGCCGCTGACGATGCGGTTGCCACAGAACTGGAGGCAGGTGATCACGTGGTCGTCGTGACCTTTCAGCACCTTTGAGATGGGACGGATAAAGAGGAGAAGATTCAATAAAACTGGAAAGGAAGGACGGGCGGATGTGGAATGACAATGAAACTTGTGAGAACTGAGGGCAGCAGCAACATGTTTCTGCTGCTGCTTTATATCAAAGATGGGAGAAGAGGGAAATGTCATCAAGTGCTGAAGGGTTACAGTTCTTTACAAAGAGCTGTGTGTGTGTGTGTGTGTGTGTGTGTGTGTGTGTGTGTGTGTGTGTGTGTGTGTGTGTGTGTGTGTGTGTGTGTGTGTGTGTGTGTGTGTGTCGTCTGTTCCGTATAATACTGGCTTACAAGTCTGCCAGCTCAGCAAACACTGTATATGCAAAGTAGGAAGAGTACAGTAGCCAATTTTACAACCGTAGTGGCCTAAAAAGTCCCGAGGCTGTCTGCAAAGTGCAGACCACCGGCTGTAGTATGCTGGTTGTGCATAGCTCATACTTTTAAAGAGGGAAAACACAAGTCCAGGCTTTTTAATAAAAGAGAGAACATTCCAACATTCCAATGTGCAGTCTAAGGAAAAAGCTACCTTTGGGGATTTGAGGTCCCCTCTCCTCCAGTTGGTATCTATTCTGTGCTGCCTGATGTAGGCACATTTCCACGGGCTGTGGGTGAAGCCAGGTTTGACAATTTTCCTCTTCTTGAGGGGCAGAGGCTCATCGATGCCTGTTATGAGAGAGGGAGAGGCAGATATGACTCGCAGGCTTAGTTTTAAGCAAACAGCTAATTTTAAAAGCAGGTTCTGCACACTGCAGCCTTCTCCTTATCTGCATCTGATGCTCACCTTCTTCCCTGCATTTCTCCCTCCATAGCAGGTTGTCCTCTGCTAGAATGCGCCAGTAGCGACACGTCTGGGCTGCCTGGAGGAGGTCCTTGGGTTCCAGGAACGACAGCACGTACAAAGCCAGCTGTTGAAAGACAAGGAATGTAAGGTGTAAATGGAAAAGGAGACACAAAAGGAGCCATTTATTCAGCATGTTGGAAGTGTACAGAACAAACATTTCATGGAAAAGGCCAAGTTTAATGACTCAAGTGCAATAATGGAAACAGACAACCTAGCAACAGTGGTGCTGTGCAAACCTTGCACAATATTAATAACATAAATCTACCTGACAGGGGTAGACAATGATATTATAACAGGATTAGAACATAATATAATCAGAAAAGACCTATAGGCATATATACACACATTTCTTCATTTCCTGTGTGTGTGTGTGTGTGTGTGTGTGTACACACACACACATACATATATAAACGTTTGTCAAACATGAACTGCTGGGGTGGATTAACCATTAGGGATGAGAAGGTTCATGCATTCTTTTAATAGGATGACATGTAACCTCTGGGTAAATGTTGTTCTTTTATTCGGTTACAATAGCATATGATAACAGCCACGGACATGCAGCAGCTGTCAGGCTCAGAGAAGGTTTCATCAAGCCAAGCCAGTCTGGATTCTATACTTTTACTTTATTTCTCTGATGCTCTTGATCAATTTATTGATCTCACCCCTGAACGCCAATGCTCCTGTTGACTGGGAGATTAAAACTGTTAAATGTGCTCAGAATAACCGAATTAACTGCAAATCAGTTAATTAATTATGGGTTTTTTCAAGTGAGTTTAAACTTTCGGCCAGTTCTACAATCGGCCAGGAGTTCTATTTTATCAGGCATGTTTTCAGACTTCAACAACAATGGAAAATGGTTTTACATTATATTTTGCCATATATTCTGTTTTTCCAGTCCGAAAGCAACACCAATCTATCACCTAAAAGCTCATCTCAACCAGAAATCATCATCAAGCTGGAGGACACTCTTAAAGTTTCATAAATGGACCTCAAAGATTGCTTTTAAAGCTCAAAACTCAGCCCTTCTGTGGTTCCTCTACATCATTTTTCTTGCAACTGTATCTACACCGCGGCCGTGGGGGATTGTCTGTTAAAATGACTTGACAGCACCACCCAATATAAACCCGGTAGCTTTGCCAGAGTGGAGACGGGATTATCAAAAGACGTGGGATGGAACAGGATAGGAAAAAAGGGGAAGGGAAAATAAAGGAGTGAGGCCTCTTGCGCTGAGAGGACACATGCTGCTCTCGTGTACCAGGTTTTGAAGTGAGTGGCGGTGACACCGTGAAATCTTGCATCCAATTGCTTCATACCATCAACCCCCCCGCCCCATATCCCTGCATACAAAGCCAGTCTGCTGGGTAATGCACAGTATTTTTAGCAATAACAAAGTTATATAATGTGTTACGTGTGGGGTATTTTGCAACATTGGTTGTATCATGTAATTCATTAATACCGTAAATTGCAGTGTTTTTGTGATTCATGTGTAAGCTTAACAGATGTGACGCAATGTCACTGTACAGGCAGTAATTCTGCAAAGTCCTATATACAAGATACCACATTCGTAGATGTAGGGACCCACCTCTTTGGGCAGCAGGGAGATGAAGTCTCGCTGAAACTGCGGTTCGATCACCTGCATCATGTGCTTGACTTGTGTGGGCTCACAGCTGTCGATCAGCTCATCCAGCGCCAGCAGCTTCTCCGGGCCAGTCCAGCTCTGGAAAACAGATGACTGATTAGTCAGGGTCACGGGGTGCAAACCCAGCAGATAGAAGGCTAGGAACTGGAACACACCAGGGACAGGGTCAGGGCTCCAAAGTGGTCCCCTAATGCATCCACAAACACATTTTTTGGAATAATTCTGATTACCCTATCTTCCATGTCGATGGGCTGTTGGGAATCAGCCATACAAACAAATTATTTACTTAAATTAGTTTATTCTCAAACTTCTGTTATTGCTTTTTACCATCTTTACCCAACTTTTGGTCCTGTGGCACCTTTTCTATCACAGGTGCCAAAGCCTAAATTTCAGCTCTACACCTGGGAAGATACAACCAAGGACTAGAGTGGCTGGGCTGTAGCATGACAATCTACTGCGAAAAGATATGCACTGGCGCAGTGGTGTTACGCTTTGACTGAGACATTGCGGCTACATAGAACCATGTTCAGTGCGTCCAACACTGATCTTCTCTGTGAGCTGCTCCAGACACCTGCCCATTTCTGCCAAACAGATTAGCAGAAGATGTAAACACCATGAATCAAATTCCATTAACAACAGGCGCACTTGTTTCTCCCGCTGGAACGTTCAGGAAAGCTCCGCTCTGTGTGTTGCACGCGGGCAGACACAGTTGTTTTTCTCAGTGGAGCGCTGAAATCTATCAGTGATTACAGGCTTCGAGTTGGGATGGAAAATCTGGCACATGCAAACTACCTGTAATTTGGCAGCTAAAAGCCATAGCCGGGGGTGATGGGTCTGGAGGTAATCAGGGGGTTTAGAGACCTTCTGCATACGACTATGAGGAGCACGACATCCACTTAAATGTCACATCAATTTTCAACTACAGATTACTATCATCACAACAGAATTCCAAAATCGAAAACACTAAAGTTTCACAAGCTGAAATTGAAATCAAAGGTTATACTTATTGTTTAAGTTTATTGTACTTTCAAATAGATGCTTTGTGAATTTTAATCTTCAGTAATGAGAAGAGAATTTTTTCCTTAAATAATCTAAGCAATCTCATCTGTAAACACACATAAGACTGAATGTTTCGAACTTAAAACTGCTTTTAAAGTTACCTTAATCCACTGATTCACTTGTGCAATTAAGGAAAAAAACAAAACAAAACAACACAACCCTCCCCTAAGGATGACTGCCAGGCAAACTATGAGTGTTAAACATCCGAGATCACAGTACTGATCCCCAAAGAAGCAGAGAACAGGGCAGGGCTCACTGCTGCGCAGCCGTTAATCTTTAGATCAGCTAATCGTTGTGACAGGCAGCTGATAAAATTCGCAGGAAAGTCAGAGTATCTGACTGCTGATATAACTCCAACTTAATTTCAGGGAGAAATCTATAGTCTTACGAAAGGTGGCCAAAAAAAACAAAACAGATTAAAGGAGATTGGTGTGCTACTGAGAGAGACTGAAGGTTGTGTTATTTTTAAATAATAATGTCCCGGTCATTTTTCCTTATATACATTTGTCAGGATGGTGTGTGTTGACTGTAACAATCTTTGCATTCAGCAAGCATGGTGCTGGAGGTGTAGAATTTGCTTTGACAAAAACACTTTTTTTGCAGATAAAACATGATTCAAGTTTTAAATTAATTTCACATTATTAAATATGCTGGAAGCTAAGTGCTGCAGTCTTAATAGATCAGTAAAACTGCAAAGGTTTTGTATTTAATGAAGGGAAATTAGTTACACTACTCTTCTCATCAAACTTTCTTTACAACAGTGAACAGGCACATTCTCCTAAAATCTGAAGATAATCCTTTAAAGCAGCCTTAGACTTTGGCATGAATTTGTGCGTCCTTGTGTTTGTCATTTAAGGTCTCAAAATAATCCCAGCAGTTTGAAAGAATCCATGGGAAACCGTCTCTTTTAGCTACAACAACATGCTGTTTCATCTCTGTGAACAGAACTGCAGGCTAAGACTGGACAGTGGAATCTTTAGAATGTACATTTTGGGTTTGGCTGCTTAAGAAAGACAGGAGAGTCACAGCAGCAGGTCAGGCCTGAGGGATAATAAACACAAAACAAACACCCTGACCAGCTATTCAAACGTAATAAATACAAACTCTTCAAACACATATCAGGACCAGATATCTAAAAGATATCCAGTTTTCTTCAAGTTTGGATTTATTTCAGGTTAAATCCTTTATCAAAGCAGGATATGATTATGTAGTAAAGTTAATCTAAAATGGCTACATTTCTTATTGATCAGAATTAAGTCATATATTGTAAATTCAAAAAAACATAGATGCATTAAAAAAACAAATTGGTCTGAAATTTAAAATGTGGATAAATTTAAGCGTCGATAAAGCAGGTATAGAAAATGGATGGATGGAAGGATGGATGGATGGATGGATGATAATTGCAGTGGAACACGGAGGGAAAGGTCTATTTTTAACACACATGATCAAATAAGCACACAGCAACCTCATACTTGTGCTTTTTAGTCTGAGCAGGTACGGCTAATTCCAATTCCACGCTACAGTGCTTATGGTAATGTGGTGGGCCAGAACAACAAGGCTCCAATTATCTGTCAGACTAAGTGAACATTGATTGGGCGCAACATCTGCTTTTTGATGAGGTTTTGCTGAAGGTTTCAAGGGAGACCCCCTTGGGAGAGGAAAAGTAAGAGCACGCTGTGCTTACCTGAAATGTTCGGAGCCATTCTTGGAGACCCGTGGGTGGCTGGATTGAGGTGATGCGTCGTCTCTGTTGCCCCTGACCATTGGCTGTTCTGATGTGGCCAAACGTGGTGGGTGTGGCTGGACATGGGACAATTCCTGTTGGGCTGTAATTGAAGGAAAATTCTTTCAGTGTTTCAGTAAAATCAGAACAAGAACAACTTAAAATCAACCATGGGCTTTAGTAAGGCAGATCCCCCGACCATCATCAATTCTCTATATTCAGCTCGCGGACAGCAAAACGGAAAGCTGAGACTCCATTTCATTATTGATTCATTTTTAATGGCAGAAGAAAGTGAGAGGGAGTCGGTGACATGGCAACATTTACAGTTTAGTGCTTGTTTTCGGTCTGGAATTTAAAGTGGCTACATGTGAACATGGGCATTAAATATTCAAGGTGGGATAACATCTGGGAATGCTGGCTGGGTGCAGAGGAAGTGCTGTGATCTGAAGCACCATTCTGTGTCTAGACAGATTTCACGTGTCTGAGGGTCCAACTTAAGCTGTTTACCTGGAATACTCTGGGCCTTTGCAGGGCTTTTTTCCTGACGGGAAAGATCGGACCTCGGGGCCATGGTCCAACTTCCTCTTCATCTGAAATGAGAACAAATGAGGATGAGAATGTTTTAGGATATCACTTCTATTTAAAGCAAAAACCACATTTCACTTTTTGAAAACAAGCTTAAAATAGTTTTTAACAGGCTTCAGCAACATCTAAAATTCAACATAAAATACAGACATTACAGTTTTACAACTGCTTTATGCAAATAGGTTATTAAACTTTAACAACTATGCCTGAAAATCAATTTATGTACACGTTCTGCAACGAAGCAAAGCCCTGTCCATGGATGAGGCAGCCCTAAATTATGAGATAGTAAGATACGAAGGACGTGGCAGCCTCGAAATCTGAGGCTTCCGTTTGATTTTCCATGCACACAAGAAGTGATAACAGTGATCCCTGTGCAAGCACACACGCCATAATATCCTTAGGCAATCAAACATTCACACCTAAATCTCAAAGCGTGCAGACTGTTCGCGTGCACAAAGCGCACAAAAAATGTCAGTTCTTAATCACTCTTCATCACCTGAGTGAGCACACACCATCCTGTCCCCTTTACCACATATGCCGCTGCGCACAAATGGACTGTGTGTTAGTCTGGTCACGCCAGTTGTCCTCACCCCATGCCTGCCGCTCCGTGCAGTAAGGGCCCCCCCTCTATACTCAGAAGCGATGCCCATCTCATTGCCAGTCTCATGAGCAACAAACTGAATACGGAATTATCTTGCCAAAATAAAATATTCACAACAGCTCTCCTTTGTTTCTGGTATTTATTAATTCAGATTTGGATTGAAGTTTAGAGAAGTTTGATCATGCTTACTCAGACTCAAAGACCATGGATTGAATATTGCACACCCCCACAGCTTCTTTTGTGGTAGATTGATAAAGGAAACTCTAAAAAGCTATGGACCGGTCTGATCTGTTGTGCTGAAAGACACAACCTGCACTGGAAAAGTCACTACTCCTACTGGGGACTGATAATAGAGAGCCATTGGAACATTTCCCTACATTTGCTAGAAACAGTTCTGTTGTGATCCATGTAATTGGCATGTACCACTAGTATACCTTACACAGGAAAAGACACCAGAGGACGTTTGACTCCATGCTGTCTGGCTTTAGCTTGGCATGATTATACGTCTGTGTGGTGATTTAAGAGCAACATAAACAAGCTGATGAGCGTGAATTGGTCTTCTGGGTGTTTTCAGCCTGGGGCACATGCTTATGTACTGTATTATTATACATCAAAACAATACTGACCGAAAGGGGAAAAAACAAATTAGAAAAGCTGAATAGTGAGTAGGATATTACCAACTGCACACAGGAGCCTGACCTTTGTTTGGACTGCAGAATAAACCGCTGAACCCAAACAATGGACACAATCGTAGTGAGTTTCTACAGGCATGTGCACATGACTGGCATGCCAATGTGTGCCATGCCTGGAGAAAGGACTGTTCTGACCAATTTTCAGCATCAGTGGATCAATGGAAGAGCCTTTCCTGTCATTTATTATTCA